>PHNY01293734.1:0-16215 GCA_003724115.2 Anethum foeniculum | reverse complement strand
TTCTCTAGAGTGTTTGTTTCTTTTGTTGCACCAAATATTTTTATTTGGTGATTGTAAGCAAACCTTCGTGGTTATATTTCTTAATAAAAGAATTTAACCCCGGATCTTGTTTGTGTTTGTTGACTTTAATTTTCCGCTGCAATTAATTTTGAAAAACGAACATAAATACATTCACCCCTCCTCTGTATTTGACCAATGGACCTAACAAATGTGATAGAGCTAAGCATATAGAAAAACAAATGAAAATTAAGTACAGTATGCTTGAAAAAGTTCTAGAAGATGAAAGGAAAACCTTTAAAACTTGGACAGGCTCAGGTAAAAAGGTTCACAGCATGATCATTAAGAAAAACTGGAAAGAATGTCTTAGTTATGTAGATTAAAATAAAGATGTAGATACCCAAAGTGAAATAACTTACACAACTCCAACTAAGTTTGTCACTTCAAAATCAAGTGAACCCAAAACTACTTTTGAGAAGGGTTCAACCACTACATATCAGGAAAAGAAAGAGATTGCCAAATCCGAGAAAAAGCAAAAGAACATAGGACTGCTGTCAAAAGGACGGCTGAAAAAGAAAATATATGAGGATACTAGAAAGCCTCAAACAAATAGTCCTAAAAGAAACATGAATGGAAAACAAGGAATTTCTAAAGCAACTAACTATAAGTTTGTTCCTAATGCTCCTAGAAAAACTTGTTTTAACTGTGGTAATACTAAACATCTTGCTATTGATTGCAGGAGAAGTAAGAAAAAGAAAACTGTTATTCCTAAGTCTGATGTTAGGAGTAGGACAGTATTTTATAAACCACAAAATCCTTGTTTCCATTGTGGTAGTAGTTGGTATTCTATCTATACATGCAGTGCTTATCATGAATTGTATCATAATTATTATGATCATTTGCCTAAATTTAATAAAAAATCTCATTCTGATAATGCTACCAGAACTGCTTCTTATAAATCAACTACTGATAGAGCAAATACTGATGGATCAAATCCTGATAGGGTTAATTCTGACAAGGCTAATCCTGATAGACCAAATCCTGATAAGATTAATTCTGTCTAAAAGACTTTTGAGGCACAAAAACTTAAGATGTTCAAAAAGAGGGCCCAACAATTATGGGTCCTTAAAAATTCTTCTAATTAATCAAACTTCTGATTGCAGGGTAACATGAGAAATGTACTTGTCTTGGACAGTGGATGTTCAGGGCATATGACTGGAAATAAATCCCTACTATCAGGCTTTGAGAGGAAGGCTGGCCCAAATGTTTCTTATGGTGATGGGAACATATGTCATACTTTGGGATATGTCAACTTGGTGATCTCAAATGTCATAATTGAGAATGTAGCTCTTGTAGAAGGACTGAGCACAATCTGTTAAGCATCAGTCAAATCACTGACAAAGGTTATCATGTGGTGTTCTATGAATCTCATTGTGATGTGATTCATTCAAAGTCAAGGAAAATTGTACTTAATGGATACAGACATGGGAATATCTATGAAGCAAGTCTACATGCAAATATTGATGGAGAATATACTTGTCTTATAAGTAATGCATCAGTAGATGAAAGCTGGAACTGGCATAAAAAGCTCTCACATTTGAACTCTGCAAAGAAGGAGCTGGTGAGAGGACTACTTAACATACTTTATTCATATGATGGATTATGTGATGCATGTCAGAAATCTAAACAAATGAGAGTTTCTTTCAAAAGTAAAACAGAATTATCAATCACTAAGCCTTATCACATGCTGTATCTGGATCTTTTTGGACCAGTAAATATAATGTCCATCAACAAAAAGAGGTACACACTTGTAATTATTGATGATTTCACTAGATATACTTGGGTTTATTTTCTGCACAGGAAGGATGAAACTCCAGAAATACTTCTGGATCATGTCAAGCTGATAGAGAATGGATCCAAGTAAACAGTAAAGATCTTAGAAGTGATAATGGAAATGAATTTAAAAATTCAAAGATGGAGGAATTCTGTAAGTACAAAGGCATATCTCAATATTTCTCAGCTCCTGAACCCCTCAACAAAATGGTTGCATATGTTACAAACCAAATCAATTTTAATTAAATATCTAAGTAATCAGAATCAACAAAAAATAAATTATATACATTATGTCAACCAATAAACAACTTCATGATTCATGAATCAACCAAAAAGCAAACAGAATAGCAGACAATTATAATTTTAAAAATAACCTAATCAACTAATTGCAAGTTTTCGTAATGATGAATGATAATAATGACGGTAAAGGATGATAAAGACATGATGGATGATAAGAAGGAGAGAAAATGTAGGAGATCGTATTGTTGAAAAAAAATGGAGAAAGTGTAATAACGAAAGGAAAAAAGAGACACCATATTTTTGAAAATAAAATGGTAAAATTTATTATTTTTTGTAAATTCTCCAATTTTAATTATATTTTAAATTTTAATATGAGTTTAAGGATCTCGATATAGGATTCAAGAAAAATTTCCTAAGGTAGTCATTGATTTGTGTGTATTTAATTAAGTATTTAACTATTCACTTTCCTAATTTTAAAATAAAAGAAAACCATGGTAAGAAAATAAATGTCGAGATTAAGTTTTTTACATACATTTCTCATAATTTCAAGAAAAATATCCCGAGAGTTAATCTCAGGATCCTTATTCTCTTTCAATATTATTTAATTGTAAAAATTACTGATAATTGTGGGTTTGTGGCTCGGTGCGTAGCACGAGTAAAACGCTAGTATCAATAAATTTTCACTTCACTCAAATTATCATCTTATTATTCTGCTAAAATTTCTCTACCATATTATTATTTTTTCAAAATTTATTTTCAAGTTAAAAGTTAATTACCTCATTTTCTCTTAAACTTTCTCCTTAACTCAAATTACCGTCTTGTAATTTTTCTGAAATTAAAAAATCTTAATTACCTTCTAAAAATATTAAAAACAATATTCTGACAAAAGAAATTTATCGTAGTATCTTAATATTCTCCATAAATCAAAATAAATTTATTAAAAGGTAAGTCTTAGAATACAAAAATTTTAAAAATGTTGTAATTATAATATATAATAAAGAGAGATAGAAGGTAGAGAGAGTTTGAGAGGATAAAGTAAGAAATGTATTGCTTATAATCACCTGTTACAACTCAAGTATATGACCTATTTATAGGCTTGTAAAGAGGTGGTTACAATCACTTGAAAAGCCAAAAGTCATAACTTGAAAGGCCAAAGGTCCTAAGTTACAAGTACTTGAAAAGCTAAAGGTCTTGGTCTAGAATGTTCTAGGACATCCATTTCATAACACTCCCCCTTGGATGTCCGTCACATAAAACATTATTTTATTGTAACTTTACTTGAAAATGAAGCTAAGGAATAACATCAATGTTTTACATTGCGTTTTTAATGCTACCTCATTAAAAACCTTTTCCAGGAAAACCCAGTGGGAAAAAACCATGGTAAGGAAAAAAGAGTGCAGCGCGCATTTCTCCCCCTCAAAATAATATTGTATAACATCCTTTGAGTTGACAAGATTTATTATTGAAGACTTCTCAAATGTAGTTGCTCACATCGGTTTGACCAATGAATCTTGGTGTATCCTTCGTTAAGTTGTGTATCCGGCGCATTATAAAATTTGTACAACTCCAATCCTTCTAAGAAATCACATATTGTTGTGCTATGTTGAATCTTCAGTTTTAGCCATATACATTTACGATCATCTTCATGAATTGTCGAAATCATAATATCATTATAAGAAGTGTCTATAATTGTGAATTTCATAGCATGCTAAATAATAACATCCATATAATATATCAATATATATTCACTTGAGACCAAATTCTGAGAATCAAAGTAAACACTTTGCACCTGCAAAATTAAATTCAAACTTTTTTGATGAAGTTAGTGCAGATCAAAAAAAAAAAATTCACTGTGTACCTTTAGGATTCATATACTTTCATATCGGGCTTGCTTTAATGTCTGCCAATAAATTTATTAACTATATCGGGATATGTATAACAAGATAAATCCATATCTTATTTTAATATCATGTTTGGTACTTCAGGACCAAGAATTTTTTATTTCAAGTTCTCATATTGATGACTATCATCTTGCTCTGGGGAAGAAATTATAATTCAGAATGTTGTATGATCCCCGGTATACATATAAAACAGAAATCACAATAGTATAATCATTTATTTATAATCCTTTTGGAATTTTTATCTAATTGACTTTCGTAAATTGCAGTTTATGAGCATTCTGAGTAATATATGTTATTTTTCACTCAAAAGTGGTTTTCCCCTTCAAAGTATGCATTGCTTTAGGGAAATTATGAATTAATAGATAAACTTCACAACATACAATATAAACACAATAATCCCAATGTATTTTGATAATGTGGTGAAACTCATTCGAATGTCAATTAGAATCACATTCTAATTTTCATCCACTCTGGCCAGAATTTTACATGGGTTATCACCCATCATAAATCGTATTACCTTCAAGAAAAATTAGAAGGTTTAACCAATCATCACCAATTCATGTACACCTTCTTGTACCCGTACATACACTTATGTGTATTCTATGAGCTAAAGTATTATTTAATATTCATTGAACAAGTATAAATATTTGAAATAATTTTGTGTGGGACTACTGGTCCAAAACCCTTTAGAATTCAATAGGGTTACTTCTCGAAAACTTAATTTGTTGCTTTTAGAAGGTTTTTATCCTTTTGGGAATAAATCCAAATGTTGTCAAGTGGGTCATAATAAATTAAATAATATCATATGTATACTTCCAGACCATAATATCCACCATAAAATATCTCTTTATAATCAATACAAGGTCATTGAACAAATACTTGACCTTTATATTTTATAAGGTCTACATTTTCATTTTGTTCACTCAAATATTCATTTATATCCCACTGACTTTACATAAATGTGTGTGAACTACAGTTTGGAATATTTCTCTATTTTGAAGAGATAATGATCTTATAGCGCGCTTGTTTCACAACTTCTGGTGTGCGAACTGCAAGTCCAAATAATTTTACTCAAAGAGATTTTGCCTAATTCATTTATTAATATTCTTGGCCAATTTATTTTCTGATCCTCATCACCATTCATAACCTCAAGTGTCAAATATCTTCGACGTCGATTTGAGTAATTGTTCCATTTCATTCTAGATATGACATAATATATTGAGATCTCAAAACTTTTCAGGTACCTTCATTTTTTTCCTTTCTTTTACCATGTCTACAATCTCTTCTGGAGATCATAAAAGTTATCTATGACTTGATTTAGCCATTATCAGTCACTGCTCCATTTTTAATTTATTTTTCACCTTCGAGGTTTTTTAGCAATGGAACTTATGAGCTTATCACGCTTCAGACGTTCTTTAAATGAGGTTGTCCATCTGGGACAATTTTATTTGAAGCATTAGTAGCTGGTATATGTGATATAGTAACTCTTTTTGATCAGCATACATGTCTTGCAATCGTTGAAACGTATAATTGAATTATCTTATGAACTTCTAGTTCATATTCTTTACTACGAGGATCAAAATTAGGCAATGATAATTCATTCCTATTAATACGTTTACCAGCTATTTATTTTCTCCCCCTGATTTTGAGAAAAACATACTCCTTAAACTGAGTCATAAATAAAAGATAATGTGACAGTATTTATTTCTTAATACTGTCACATTATCTTTAAGGAATGAAATAGACTACTTGGATAAGTTCACAAACCTTTATTAAGATAATGATTAATCATAATGATCAAAATATCAACTCATAATTTAATAACTTTTTCCAAGATATTGTATCTTCGGGATACAGTTCATCTTCACAAAATTTAAAATTTTACTGTATATATCCAAACAATAAGAATGTCATTATCATTTATATGGATATATCCTTCGGGGATATTATAAAATCAAAATTCCAAAATGTTTATCATTGTTATAAAATATTTTGATAGGAATTCAAACACTTGATAATTTTCACTATGGATGTTCCCCAATATCGTATTTATGATAAATTATCTAAAAAAATATCCTTTATGAATTCTATAGGACTAAACACATCAACAATATGTCATGCCTAATATCGATAAGTTTCAAGTTCATGAATCATTATAAGATGACAATATAGTATTACCATGTATTATATATATTTCATGCAAGAATTCACAAATATTTATAATTTTAAACTACCATTTATTTGAATCATGCATAATACATAAAATATTCTAATATGTGCGTAAAATATCATGATAGAGTTAACATATTTTGTGTGTAACAATGTCACAAGATGTCTCATTTAAATTATAATCACCAAGTCTTATTGAATTAATCTAGCATAACGTCACTTTATATCTTCACCAAAATCATATCGCAACAATAATAAAATTTTGTTAAAATTCTGCAAAGGCATAATAAGATACATACAAATATAAGTGCATATCAAAATCAAGTAAAAAAAAAATGTAAACTTAAAAATTTAAACTTTTGCGATCATACCAACATAATTGCATGTAACTGAAACTCAAAGTATTATCTTACTCCAAAAATAACACATACATTAATAATCAAATTCAACCGAACATGAAAAAGACAATTTATGATATCCAAATGACTTTATACGAAAAGACACAAATTACAAAAATTAACTCAATTATCTTTTAAATATACTAAGATTCATTAAAAACAAAGATGTACCCATTTCATAATAAAATGGAATGCCAAAACATAATACAGTTCAGCTTTTGGTGAGATTTACTTTTAAACTTGTAAAATTAGTGAACTTTTAAAAGGGCAGAAAAATATGATCCTAAATTGAACCTCTCGAGATGATCTTTCCAAAATGATATTATATATGATTTTTCGATGTAATTCAATTTATACAAATTTTTAAAGTTGAGATTGTTGATATATACTATTTTCAAAGTCACACTTATTCCTTAAGCATATTGCATATGGCACATTAAAGGGAGCAAAAATGTTAAAGATTAAAGGTGTCAGGTGACTAAAAGATCTTTCTCAGAAGCCTAAAATTAATATATGTCTTTTACAAGATATATGACTAAAACAACTCAAATATATAAATTTAGAACAATACCATGAAAATGAAGCGGATGATAAAGATATGCGTACCTTGTAATATTAAAGGATGACAATCATTCTTTAAAATTTTAGATTAATCACTTTAAGGACATCATAAGTTTGCCACGAGTATTTAAAGAACGCCAAAAAAAAAGAGAGGATAACTCTTACTTTTTAGTTACATATCCCCTTAAACAAATAACCACTTGTAATTGGACCAAACCAATCCTTCAAAATAAAACTTTAAACTTCTTGAATATATTCCATCATCACACTTACGACGTGAAAGAGCAAGTCGTGTTGATAACGTGTTGTAAATATAATATAGAATAAATAGAGATAGAAGGTAGAGAGAGTTTGAAAGGATAAAGTAAGATTTGTATTGCTTATAATCACCTGTTACAACTCAAGTATATGACCTATTTATAGGCTTGTAAGGAGGTGGTTACAATCACTTGAAAAGCCAAAAGTCATAACTTGAAAGGCCAAAGGTCCTAAGTTACAAGTACTTGAAAAGCTAAAGGTCTTGGTCTAGAATGTTCTAGGACATCCATTTCATAACAAAAAATTAATTAAGGAAAGGCTTGACTGACAAGTTGGGTAAATGTAAAAAAGGAAGTAAATAATCTTATATATACATAAATATAAATCATTTGGCTTGAAAAAAAAGAGCAAATTGTTAGCTAAGTTTTCATTAGCACTTGTGTTTCAAACTTTATTTTGCATATTATGATAGTTTGTCAAATTTTGTTTTGCATGTTATGATAATTTTGTCACTATCTGTTTTGTTAAGCCTTTAAGTGTATGTTATTATTTAATTGATTTTATGATTTCGAATGCTTGATTGATTTTATGATTTTAAATGCAGTATTTTGTCCGGGAATAACGGAGGATGCTATGTAATGGTTAGTTTTAGAGGTTCATTTTATTATTTAGACTATTTAATTACAAAATGTGTTATTCGATATATAAATTTAAGTAATTTATATTTTTTATTTTCATTAGCACTTGTGTTTCAAAATTTATTTTGCATGTTATGATAGTTTTGTCACTATCTGTTTGTTAAGCCTTTAAGTTTACGTTATTGTTTGATTGATTTTATGATTTTAGAATGCTCGATTAATTTTATGATTTTAGAATGCAGCCTTTTGCCGCGCGGGAAGAACGGAAGATACTGTGAATCGTTTAATTTTAGAGGTTCGTTTTGTTACTGAGACTATTTAATTATAAATGATATTATGTGATATTTAAATTTAAGTAATTTATGTTTTTTATTTTATATTAAATATAGTCAAAAAATATATTACAAAGGTATTGTGTCATTGTAATTAATAATAGATATTTAATAATTTTTTAAAAATATTACTAGAGTGCCGTCACGAAGCGCGACTTATTACCCTAGTTTATTTTATTATTTGGCAAAAGTACCGATTGTTGAATTTTTTTTTTACAAAAATAAGGTTTACAACCTTTTTGCTAAAATTAACCAAAACTAATATAAATACAACTTTAAATTTAAAACAATCTTAAATACAATTCAAAATAATTTTCATTATTTTTCGAAAGAATAAAAAAATTTACATTCGATTAAGAACCGTATTTTTATAAATATAAAAAATCTTTACCGAAAGTAATATTTTTTCCAATGAAATTCGACCTAGAAAGTTAAACAATATTCTCAGTTCCCCTTTACTCAAACTCGACCCGAACTCAAAAAGTCCATGGCTTCATCATCATCGACGGCGACGGATAGAAGGGGAATTCCGGCGGCATCATTTGTAGAAGACGTACAAACTTATCTCAATCAGTTGGGTCTCGATGTCAACTCCACTCTCTCTTTTCTCCAAGAAAGGTGCCCCCTTTTTTCTTGCCTTTTATCAATCTATATCTATATATATATATATCTGTATGTATATATGCATATTCACTAAAGATCCCAGATCAATAATGGGGTTTTGATTTGTAATCATTTTGTGATTTTATTTGTTATAAATAAGTGCTTATTTCTTGGAATAAGTACTTTTTTTGAGGTTTAAGTAGTTTTTTTTTTTGAAAAATAAGTTAAACTAAACAACCCCATTTGTTTTAATGTTATATGGAGTAAGATACAGGATTAAAGATTTGAGCTTTTTGTGATTTTCGAGTATTTTTATGTGAGAAATTTGTATTTTTTTTAATGCGTTTTCTGTGTTTTCAAGACTGTCTGTATGAGTGAGTGTGTTTATTGAAATTTTATTTCTTGTGGTTTTTGCTGATTTAATACTTTAAAGATATGATTTTTATTTTTATTTAGTCCGTGTTGTGTAGCATTATTTAGGGATGCGGATATTTAATGTTTATATGGTTAAATATATTGCAGACTGCAACAATACAAATTGGTTGAGATGAAACTTCTTGCTCAACAAAGGGATCTTCAGGTTGTTGTTTATGCTTTTACTTTTTGGTTCATTATGTATTCTACCGTGTTTGCGCAATATATCTCACCAGTTTGAAGCTAATATGTTGTAATAAGTAATTGGTGAATAATGTTGCACACGTATAGTTTGTTTAATTTCTGTTTACAAGCAATTGTCAAATACTTGTCTGTTTACAAGTTAACTATTATGCGTAAAGGATGTGGATGGATTGGTGTGGGAAGTAGTTATTAATTGCTGAACTAACTTTTTTGATTTTTGTCTTGTAGAGGATTTTTGTTTTTGGTCTACAGAGTTATTTTTCTTGTGCGCTGTAATAACAAAATCCCGCCGACTTAAATACTATATTTTATGTAGAAAGCAAGGAATCTGTTCACTACTTGGTTACTCTTCAGGGGAGAGACCTAATAATTTTCCTTATATTTCATCTTAGTCTTATTATATACATGCTTATATACGTTATGCAATGTTGTTACCTAACTTCGAGTTCTAGTTGATATCTAAATAAACTAAATTTTCCCATCTATTATGTGTTATTTCAGTATGAAACATTGTACTTCTGGCAGTGCTTATATGAGATATTATTAAATTTTACTTCTGTGTTCCTCATGGCCAGGCAAAGATCCCTGACATTGAGAAGTGTTTAGATGTGGTTTCTACTTTACAAGCAAAGAAGGGCACTGGTGAGGTTAGTCCTTATAACGATACGAACTCCTATGTAAAATATCACTTTGATGAATGTATTAAATCTCATATTCTCTTCCATAATTGGAATTCATATATGCCTGTGAAGTGAATCAATTTATTGTGTTCTGTCTCTCAGTAGTTGAACACACAAAGTATATAGTTTCCCAGTGTTCTGGTAAATGCTGTTGTTTAAATCTTAACATGATTGTTTACTTAATTTGAGATATTATCAAAATATGTAAAAGTTTCTCAAATTAGTTCACTCACCGATTAGTGATTTTGTGTAATCTTTCTTAAAGGGAGAAAATCAGTGAGTTGTCTTATGTTAGTACTCAAATCTGAAATTTGGATTCTACTTGATGATTTTTTTGGTCTTTCAAGCAAACTGAGTTATTGCCAAAAGTTCACAGGAAAGTTCTGAACAAGGATTCAGTAAATAAAGAGTAAAAGAGCTGCACAAATTGAGTTTGGTTTCATTCTATTTAAGACCGAGTTAAGTCAAGATTATAAGTTAACAAAATGAAACTTCTTGTTTGAAGTGAAGCTCAAAGTCTTATTAATCGAGTAGAACATACTTGAGTTTGAGTTTTGATCGAGTTAGTCGAGCCTAGGTTTGTTAAGTTTGAGTCGGGGAAAAAATGTTAATTCGACCAAAAACCCTTGTTCGAACTTGACTTGTACATGAGTTTGAGCTAAGCCAATTGTAGCTAATAGAGCTGAAGTCCAAGAGAGCAACAATTTGTATCGAATTACAGTATGTAAAGAACAGCTCATTATATTTTTGTAAGCATGGCCTAAAGTATACAGTTTCTGTTGCATGCTCAACTCAAAAAAGCTTATTTGTTATCTTTTAGTAAAAGCATATTATTTTCTCCTTTTCATTTATATAGGCAGTTTCTGCCCCCCTCTCCTTTAGGTGGACCCACTACCCTCAGTGACACCATCCCCTTTGTCGTAGCCATGTAAATTTTGTTAGCCTCCCTCTGGAAAACAAACTTATACGGAAGATTCTAGATTATTGACGGTTTCCGAAGTCTAGACATATATTCCTATTTGTTTTTCACAAATCTTTATTAGTGACACTTTTTACTATTTCGTACTCCCATGTTAATTTCGGGCATCCTCCTACATGTAATGTAGGGTGTGAATGGATTGGGTCAGATCTGAATTCCAGATCTAAATCCATTAATCTTTCATCTGACCAAGTCTGTTGGAGTTTCAATAGTATTTCTGAATCTGATCAAATTTTATATATAAATTAACAGGTCGAAGATCTGTTTTCAAGAAGATTCCCTTTTAGAAACAAAAACTGTATTCCTTTTTTTCTTAAGCACCAAATCATAGATTAGTTTCCCTATAACAAGATACTATTTTCGTTTCATTAGGCTTTTACCTAGAAATTTAGTTTTATTAAATCATAGATGCATGATAGAGCAACTTTCTCCTACTGTTAAATGGGAGAAGATGAAGATAAGAAAATAATTATGGTACAGGAGAAAATGGCCGAGAGAATAAAGAGGATTTAAGATGTTTACCTAAAAGCTCGAATGCGAGGTAAAGGAATTGACGGGGAGAAAGACAGAGGCGGCTGAAATCCAAAGGCGTTTCTCTGGTTTATTGTATATGGATTGGAATATATTCAGTTCTTACTGGATGGAAGGTTTTAATCTGATCCAATCAGATCAATGATCTGACCCATTGGAAGCCTTAATGAGGTCTATGCCTCTATGTAGTAAGTGATAAGTGAAAGTAACCCCTAGGATGTTTTTCTTGGTACAGATGTTTAGGCTAATTGCTATAGTATGCAAATTCTAGTCATGTATCTATTTGGAAACTGGGTAGATGCTTCTATCAGATTATCATAACTTTTATAGGCATTAGAGTAGTACATTGAAACTTCTCGAGGTCAAAAGGTGGAGGCTTGATATTTTTCTTTTGCCTTCGGATCAATGTTTACTTTAATAGCATCAAGTAAACTAACCGGGCGCAGTATTGGATTTGGGGCGCTAAATTACTCGTGACCAGTTATTAGGGTTCTTACAAGCACATTATTCGGTCAATTTTTAAGGTTCCTAGCTCTAGTCAAGGCAGCCCTTGAAATTTTAGTGGCCCTTTGCCGAGTTTTTATATTAGGCGCCAAATAATTTATAATTTTTTATATAAATATTATATATATTATTAATACAAGTAATGGCGCTATCTCTGCGGCATCAATTTTACAAGTTCTTATGCTATAAAATAAAATGAAAAATGTAGGATTATAATAAATTGTAAAATACTCCATAAAATATTAGGATTTGAACCACTTTCGAATCCAAAAAAAAGTAAAATAGTTAGAGATGGAGTCAAAAAAATGTAAGTGTTTAGCAACTACTTTTGAACTATATTTATTTTTAACAAAAAGAATAAAGGTAGAAACTTTGAAATATAGAAAAAAAATAACAGAAGTATTGGTTGTTCAAACGAATTGAGTAGATAAATAAAAACATGATAGAGTTAGTATTTGACAAATACAATATTGTACAATAGATTTTTTTTTTTTTTTTTTTTGCGAATATACATATTTACTTTCATTAAATTAAAAACGACTTATTAAATAAAAAAGGCTCCTAAAATATTTGGTCCATAACAACCGCACTCCTCGCATATGCTCGTAGCCGGCCTTGGCTCTATTCTTTCTTTTTAAATAAATAGCCTGCATCTTCTGCTCTCTACATGCAAAAGTTATGTTTCTTTTTAAAGCTAATTCTGTTTTTTTGCTCTATTATTTGAAAGTTGTCTACATGTATTCATAATATTATGCATTTGTTTATAAACATTTTATTATAGGATAAAATCCTTTCAAGGATGTTTGGAAACTTCTAGTAGTTGAGTTTATATTATCATTTTCCAATCTTGCTATTGCTGAATGAAATAGCAAAGTTTCTTGATGCTACAATTTGTACGAGAAAAAAATAATGATGCCATGATGCTGGTAAGTGGTAAGGATGTTAATTGTAATTGTTATAAAATTAAGGACGTTGATAAACCACTCTATCACTTCGACTATACAAATAATAAGAGACAAAAGCTGTTGCATAGTTGCATAATGCAAGTTGATCAGAAGGTAACTTTTACAATACATAGGCTATGTAGCAACCATCGAATAAATTTTGATGCCAAGTTTATCTTGCTTGGTGGGTATGAGGTTCTGATAATTTTATATTATTTAAAATTTCTTATGTGCTTTACTGTAGTGAGCTCTTTTCATGTTCTACTTGTTGATTGCAGGCGTTGCTTGCTGATTTTGAAGTTTCGGAAGGAATCTATTCACGGGCTCGAATCGAGGATGCTGATTCTGTCTGCTTATGGCTAGGAGCAAATGTGATGCTGGAGTATTCCTGTGAAGAGGTGCATAATCTTTCACATTAGATGTACTCCCTTTGTCCCATTGAATTCTATACGTTACTTTTTGGCACGCTTTTTAAGACTCATTTAAAGCATAGTTCCATTACTTTTTAAATTTTTTTTTTCTGAATAAAAATTTAATGTTTAAACTTTTATTCAGAAAAAAGAAATTTTAAAAAAAAGTTATGGAACTACACTTTACAGGAGCCTTGAAATGCGTGCAAACAGTGCACGTATACATCCCACTGGGACGGAGGGAGTACCATTTTAGCTTTTGCTTAAAAAGTAAGTTTTTAAATTGTTTGCAACTCAGGCGAATACACTTCTGCAAAACAACCTGGAAAATGCTAAAGCTAGTCTAGAAGTTCTGATTGCCGACCTACAATTTTTACGGGATCAAGTCACAATAACACAGGTATAGGTTTTTCATTCTTGCTTTAGAATCCTAATGCAAATTGATATATGCATCTCTTTTAAAGATTTTTCATGTTTTAGCTTGCTCCTTGTGATGGGGCTATATATGGACTTCTAGTGAGTCCTTATTTCCTGTAATTTACTATATGGAATTGGAAATAACTTTGATGGAAATGCTATGCATCAGGTCACAATTGCGCGTGTGTACAACTGGGATGTTCATCAACGCAGAGCTAAACAAGCTACTGTTACTGCCTGAGGCTGTTTAGATCCAATGTGGGTATCTTGATTTTCAGAAAATGCATTTTTCCTTTCTTATCCTTTCAGATCAGAGATCAATACCAATCCATTTTATAATTCTTGTATCAGTTACCTGCTGCTCGTTGTAGTTTAGCCATCAGGGTTCCAACATTTAATTATTGGAACTTTCTGTATGCAAAGAAACCTCATGTCACTGGCACCTTTTTTGATGGATAGTTTGTAAAATCTATGATTGTGATATTTAAAACCATTGTAGTTTTCTGTTGCTGCTAGGTATTTGTTGTCCTTCGCTATCTGCTGAAGCCATTGAATTCTATTGTTTTTTTCTTTTATAGAACTTTTAAGTTTCTCGTTTGGGACTTTGATTCTAAAGGTTAGTAGCAAGTAGAGAAGCAATGGCCAGGTATCCTTGATGTAGAATTTCATCCGAACTTTACACAACTGAAAGTCACATATGAACTTATTCTGAAAACAATGTGATTCTGATACCGCTGAGTGATTCATTCAGAACCAATTCTTTCTCTTCGTTATGGTTGCTGCCTATAGTACACCAAGTCTGTAACGATGCATGTTAAGTTGCAATGTATATGCTATAGCTTTAAATAGTGGTGCAAACTTTTAGTGAGTGGTGACTTGACCAGTGATATGCAGACACAGACCAAATTGTACCAGCACTGACCCAGTCTAACCAGGTCCTTTGTGTGCAGTTGTACTTGACCTTAAACTTAAGGGGATGTATACACCCCACATGTTTTGAAGTCTCGGACAACTACGGTATGCAGCTGCGTTGGCCTTCTGTTTCAGGGAACCTATACCCCCTGCATTTTTTCAACCCTCGAGGCCTTGACCCCCCATAAACTAAGAATGCGATACCACGAAACCTGATGTCATTTTACAAAAAAAAATGGTGACAACTTTGGGGGACAGCTTACATTTTATGATGAGTTAAAATCATGCTATTAAACTTTGGAGCAGGACTGCCATTTTACTTAAGACCAGAACATTCGAAAACACATGGAAAGCGGACATATAGCAGAATCAAAGGGCGCCATAGTAGTGCATTGAAAAATCTTGTTTGAAAACTGCGTTTGAAGGTGGGACAACTAATGAAAACAATGTTGGCATTCTAAATGTATCTCTGTGGGGGGGGTCGAGCACAAAACCAAGGTACAGGGCTAAAGTCAAATTGAAAAGGGAAAATGTAGAACTATTCAAATTATGTCTAGATAGTGACTTCATATCAAGTATATAACCAGTTGCTTCTATGGAAAATCACTTGGTATTGAATAGCATACTTATCTTTCGTTGAAAAATTGTTGAAGGCTCCATTAATGGGCCTCCCCCAGAAAAGAAATTTGATGTCTGGTTGTGAGTTTACTACGTTTTGCATCTCCAATTGTATTTAACTTATTTGTACTAGCATCTTATTAGTATGCGTCAAACAGAGACGCATGAATGATAGGCCTGCCCAGAGGTTACAGTCGTTGAGCTAAATTTGCACTACAATGGTGGCAAAAAATGTGTCCATTTATAGTACCATTTTTCTTTTACCCAAATAAAATTTCTATCAATAAAAATAAATAACCTTGTCAAATAAATATTTTTTTTGATTTTAACATAATATAATTTTAAGTAAACTACATAGTAGAGTAGTGAGTATTTTTACACCGAATTTCATAAATGTTGTCAAGTTTTAAGTTGGCAAAATTAATGAACAATTTCGATTTCCGTCTTTTAAAATAATGACTTTTTATCTTTTTCAAAATAATGGCCGGATTTTATTTCCACATTTCAATATAGTGACTCCATTCACGTTCACAAATTAACAGAAATCATATTTTCAAAAAAACGTAAATGAAAACTGACCTAAGTATTTATTTTGACAAATAAGATATTTTAATAAATAGAATGTTTTGGCATATATATATATATATATATATATATATATATATATATATA
>PHNY01293714.1:7921-32945 GCA_003724115.2 Anethum foeniculum | reverse complement strand
TGAACTCCAATGCTAGTTTCATAACTAGTTTCAAATTTATGTAACTATTTTAACTTTTACCTTATTCAATATACTCATGGTACTTTGGTGATATACAATGAAATAATTGTTTGGTTTTTCCTCCCATTTCTAGTAATGAATGATGTGGTAAGGATAGATGCATCCATCCTTGGTTTCAAATATAGAACCAAGAATGCATATATGCATATTTGCATCTAGATATGACACTGGAGTTGGGTTTTTTTGCATTTGATGCTATAATATAGCAATGGAACCAAGTATAGCATTGCATTGGACTTGCTCTTAGCTAAAGTCGGTTGCTATTTTCAGCAATTAGCTATAGTCAGTTGCCATTAGCTATAGTTATTGCTGAAAATAGCACCAATTAGCTACAGCACCAATTATATTACACACGTGCGAGGTGACACTCTTACGGACGAAAACGTAATTATATTACTAAATTTCACTAAATTATTTGAATACCACCAATTAGCTATAGTTATCCATTCTTAACAGTTTTTATTTTTATTTTCAAAATTTTCTTGGTTTAATTTTTAATTAAATATCAAATTTATTTGAGTGTGCTTAATTGTGCGAAAATGATTAATATTGAAATCGAGAATTGAGGAGATTTATCTTAACATGAAACGTGCTAACTTGATTTAAAAATAAATTTCAGATATTCGTGTGTTACTGAATAATAATGGGCCTATTTGCTCCAGCTTATAAATCAGCTTATAACTTATAAGCCCGCGACAGCTTATCGATAAGTGTTTGTCGATTCAACTTATAAGTCGAATTTACAACTTATAAGCTGATAAGTTGAATGTTAGTAAGTACGTACTTTTTCCCAACTTATTTTCATTTTTTGCCTTTTTATTAACTTTAATTTTAATAAATATATTTTTAAATGTTAATCTAATTTATAATTCATCAATTAAGATAAATATATCTAAAAAATATTAATTTTAATTCATTTAAGTGAAAAAAAATTCTGACTTATAAGTAAAATTATTCAAACACTTATATAACTTATAAGTATTTACCTACTTATCACTTATAAGTCACTTATTCATTTTAAGTCATAAGTTACTTATTTTAAGATTTCTCAAACGGGCACAATACTTTAATTCCCATATATATATATATATATAGAAACAAATTAAGATATATAATTTATAATATTATTTGAAAAAATTATATTTATACATACAAACTAATATAATACATTATTGGAGAAAATTTTGGAAAACCGATTTGGCTGCACATGATTGTTACAGATACTCACTTTGTAAGGCTATAAGCCATATTAGTCAAAAAAAAAAAAAAAAAATCAAGAGTTGGTATATATATTGACATTGTCCCAGCCATAATAACGTAAACAGTCAACAGACATTGTATAGACCTAATCGGAATGGTTTTTGTCTATATTTTTTTGTTATTATATAGGAGTGTTTGTTAGATTCAAAAATAAAGTTATTGACAGACCCAGTTATGGGGTCAGCAGTTTTGTTGTTGGTCAAGATTAGTTCATAAATTAATATTTTTATTTTACAGTTGAAAAACGAGATAGTATATGGTTTATAATTACATGAGGGAGCAGAAAGAAAACTTAAAATTATTTTTTAAAATTTGTGGAGTCCGGATAAAAAAAAATTTTAATTATTTTTCGAACCTAAATTTGAGCGTGGAGATTATGAAGAAGTGTGATTCAATGAGAAAAAGTAAAAAAATGAGTAAAGTGGTGTACCTATCAAATATTTAATGTATTAAGTATATTTAATAGAAAAAATAATTAATGTAGTTAATTTTTACATTATAAATTTTATAATTTTTGATAAATTTTAAGATATATAAAATTGAATAGTATATTTGAAAAAAAAAGAAAAATATATAAAAATAAATGAGACAAGAGGGAAGCGTATTTATTCTCCTTGTATAAACACATATACCCTTCACAGGGCCCATTGTCGTTGGGAACATGCCTCATGAGAGCTGCTGGTTTATCACTTCCGGCTGGTATTATTAAGAAATTTAGATTTAGATGATTCTACCCAAAGATATATTAAATGGTAGGAGTTGTACTGGCATGCATTAAAATATTAAAAAATAATCAGAGTTGAAAATTAGTCAATATGAAAAAACCAACTGCAGGTCTCCTGCTGTTTTCAATTTTGTACATGGCTGATTCTTAGAGATATAAGATGTGTTTTTTTTTTAACGTACAGGTCATGGAAACTAAACAACGAAGACTTAAATATGACGGGATGCTAACTTAAACTAAGATCAGGGGAGTTATAATTCTAAGGAGATGATCAGAAAAGCAGCAGCAGCAGCAGCAGCTCATTTGGATGTCTAATGGGAGCTTAAAATAAAATTAGCTATATCTAGCCTAAGTTGATGTTGTTCCATTGCTTATGTCCAGGAGCCCATTTGGGGCATTTTGGACTGAAATAGCTAGACACAACCCTTGAGTTCAACAGCTCTACATGAGGTGCAAATGTCACACACCGTGGAGTCTTGTACTGGTTAATTGAAGCACCTAAGCTGATCGCATAGTCCATGAGCTTATCAAATGTTCCAGATTCAACAATCTTGATCTCTAAAGGACCAATTGACTTGTCTGAGACTCGTCCTTGACGATACACACTGTTTAAAGACTCTTCTACAGCGAAACAACAGTCTTCGAAAACAGATGGAGGAACTGGGATTGTTCCATTTGTATGAAGCTCCCAGAATAGAACATAGTGACCTGGAATTGTGGTTGTGTCTGCGTAACTTGTGTACTCAAGTAGAGTTGTATCGAATGGCATTAAATGGTTCATCGCATTCTTGACAGCGTTGTGCAGCTCAACTTCATCTGTTTTGTCTGAATCAATGCTCAACACCACATTTTTCCTGCATATGAATTTGAATTGTGGGGCCTTGTTCTTGAATCCAGCTACTCTTAGCAAATCCCCAACTCTATATCTATAAAGACCTGCAATCACCGAAGTACCATTTAAAACATCAGAAACAAGACATCAAGAGTTATCCACATGTGCTAGCTAGACAAAACTAAGTTAATAAAATTGAACCATTAGAATGTTATTCTACGAAAACAAAACTCACCAGCATAAGTAGTGACAACTAGCTCGTACTCTTTTCCGAGCTCAACATCTACAAGGTCCACCAATTCCTTTTGTTCATTCTCATTTAGAGATTCAGGCATGTCAATAGAATTTGTGTCACCACTCGCATTGTTCCTCCGAACAGGCAAGAACTCAAAATAGGCCATGTTTGGAATGAGGGTATAGCACACTTCATCAGGCTTGCAAAGAGGGTTAAGATTGACACCAAAATAACACTCAGACGAAGCATACATGGTGCAAACAAGAGGCAATCTATTGCTATAATAATCAAGAGTTGGTATATATTGGGACATTGTCCCTGTCACAATAACATCAACATACTTTGTATTAGGCCAAATCCTCGTTATAATCCCGTGCCATGATTTCTTCGTACATTCACCTTCAATAAAGTCTGCTAGTTTTGAGTTAGGCTTCAAGATTTTCATTACTGATTCTCTGACAGAAATATCAGTGATATCGGAATTAAGTGTTCCAGTTCGAATGTCATGACAAAGAACAGACCAGTACTTTTCAAGAAACCGGATGGCCCTGATAAAACCGGAGGCAAAAACAGCCCCCACACGGAGAACTTCCTGGTTGAAACAAAGGCCACAAAGCATCTGAGAATACATGCTTTGGTAGGAATCAGGGCAAAGAATGGCTTCATTTGGGCTAGTGTAGTTTGTGTAAGGATCATGAGGCCTGTTTTTGAAATGCGAACTTTTGTAGTAACTTGTTAAAACTGGACGAGCTAACAAACCACCCGGAGTTTTAGCCTCGGATTTGACAAACAAAAAATACATACCCTTGCCTTTGTCTAGACCAGGAACAACTTGGTTCATCACAGGCATCAACAAACTATATAGTAGTGATCTCCTTTCAAGTTCTTCATCGATGGTTGGCATCAGTTTTCTCTCTCCCCCAGATGTACCGGAGCTGTCACGTAAATCAAACACTTGTCAAACAATAAAAATACAGAGGCGGTCTAGACATACGCAGACCAGACATCCACTCTTAAAATAAAACATACATATATTTTAAAAAAGATTACCACAGACAAAAAAAGAAGCATTGACACATAAGAACTAGTTCGAGACATTGCTTTATGCGGTATATACTGGGTAGTAGACATAACAAACCTTGTGAGAAATTCAGAAATGGGATGAGAGCAGAGGATGGGGGAATTGTCACCATTGGCGATTCGGTTAATATCAGGCAGAAGATGTTCATATTTGACGACAGGTATGAGTTTCTTGAATGTCAAGCGATCAGTTGTACCGGCGAGACCATGGCGTTGGAGGTACTCAACCTGTGCGCTGCGTGTGAGGATCTCTGAAAGCACTTTTAGCTGAACCTCATCTGGGTTTGAAGTAACTTGTTCAATGAACTCAAGTGCTTTCTTGTTCTCACACTCCTTTCTACTAGTATCATCACTTATATCTGACACTCGCATTTTCTGTTGAGCTTCAGGCATAATTTTCTATTTTCTCCTTTAATATTAACACTACACTACTACTCAATGCATACGATATTTCTTTATAATGAATGAATATAAAAATATTGCAGACCAGAAATTTGGGAGAGAAAATGGAAATGGAGTGTGGGAGAGAGAGGAAAGAAAGGAGATAGCTATAAATAGAAGAAATAAGGCTTTGTAATTTGTAGTAAATGTGGTCCACACTCTTGAGCAAACAAGTATTTAATTAAATTAGTAAGGGTATCGAAACAAGTTAAATTTAAATTTAAAATTGCTTGTTTATTTGCCAGTTGCCATGCAATACTGATTGCGACTTCCCAATTACATAAACAATTCGGACCTAATTCAACACTTTTGGAAAGCTGTACAATTTTCTTTTTTGTTAGGTTTTTGTAATGCAGTTGGCATGTTAAGGGAATTTGTATTTGCAGGCAAGAATTGCCACTTCCCCCCACAATATGTGTGTCTACTGTCTGTGTGTAATGCAGTATCTCAGTACAGAGATGAATATATCGTGAGTAGTGTACATTGCTGCAAAAGCTAATTTTTCACTGTACGTTGCTTTGGCGACACATTTTATTTAATACGGATTAAATATCAATCAGATGACTGATTGCGTCCAAAAAATTCATAAAAATCACTTATTGTAAATTTGACTTAAACTGATCATCAATTGATGTTAAAGTCGAAACTGATGCAACATAGATTTTAAGACTGAGATATTAACTATAATTACACATTTTACACTTGTAGTCTGACATATCAAATAAAATAGTTGAGAAGATCTTTTTACTATTATACATCTTTTTTATAATGATGCGTGGTTGAAGCAAGTAAAAATCGATGCCTAACTAATGAATGATTTTGGGAGCTATAGGAAAATGAAATTATTTAAATACGTATATGTTTAGGTAAGTTTAGTAATTCGATTTGGTATGTTAATTAATAAATGTGGAAACTGGTATGTTTAGGCTAAAGATGCCATCCTTAAGCATAATGCACAAACTAATACATTCAGACGCTACCGACATGTAACTAAATTATGTAAACGGAAGCTATATATAGTCCGTGATTACAAATTATGGGCATGTTTGAGATTTCTTAAAAAATGTAATTTATGACTTAAAAGATAAAAGTGTAAGTGATATGTAAATTATTGCTTATAAGTTATTTAGGCGTTTGGATAAATTTACATATATCGGTGATGTGTTTGGTAAATTGTAACTTATAAGTTCAAATTTTATTTTGAAAATTTAAAATTTTAACAATAATCTTATTTCATAAATATAAAATTAAAAAGACAAAATTGGAAAAAAAATATATTTAATTTTTATTATACTTTGTATTTGTGCACGTATTTTAAAATCCACCGATCATATATTTAAATTATTTTCACATGTCTAATTATTATAAATATATATTCGGGAATATTTATTCAAATATACTTATTTTTTATAACAAATGTAAATAATAAAATATTAAAAGACCGGAAAATGGAGTTAAGTTAGATTGAAAGTTAGAGCCTCTTAACTTTCATATTTGGTCATATAAGAGCAAGTCCAAGAGTGTCCTAGTAGTTGCCTTATAAATATTATAAAATATAGTGTTCTAGTAATTTAGGACGTTATTTGTATACATGAACTCCAACAATAATCCTTATATGTATGCCTTATTATTATAATAATAATATATTTAAAATATAATAATGGAGGAAAGAGAAAAGAAGGGTAGAAAGAGATGTCACAATAATTTTTAATTATTAAAAGTGAAATAAAGCCTGACTAGGATAGCCTTAAAAATAAGGCATTTGAGAGATGTCCTAGAATTTTAAAACACATCTAGGACATTGTTGGAGCTATAATTTATATCATTTGCCCTAAATTTTGATTTAGGACATGATATAAGGCATCTCTTGGACTTGCTCTAAGTTGCAAGAACGATCGATAAAAAAATTACCCAAACAGCGCGCACTAAGTTGAATGTATTTTCATGTTCCAATAAGTTTACTTTGTGAGACGCCAAACACCCCCTATATGTTTTAACCTCGGCCTTAATACAGCCGACTTGAGCACTTGTTCACCTCACAAAGCGGATCGACGCCCTTGACTCTTTATTCAAGAAAGTCCTCACTATTGAAATATAGAGGACTCGAGCTCGAGCTTGATCGAGTCTTAAATCTTAAGCTTGAAACTTGACAGGTAAAAATTTTGATACATTCGAGATTAGCTCAAAAATTTGAACAATTGCATCAAATATTAATATCATCGGTTGGGTTAGAATTCGACTCGAATAAATATATAATATTCGTATATATATAAATATTGAATATTTGTATAAAAATAAATTTATAATATAAAATTTTGAAATAATAAAGGCTCGGTTAGGCTCGCGAACCTAACTACCCGAGTAACTTGAAACTTGATCTCTGATCGATGAGAATTCAAATAACCTGAGTTCGAGTTTGCATCGATTGTTACCGAGTCAAATTCATATATTTTAATAATTACACTCGAGTATCTCACGAATAGTTTGACTCATTTACCCCCTTATTTTAACTATTAATAGTAAATGAAAATGTTGCTCGAGTAAATCTTTCATGTTACATATCTTCTCTAACTTAATTTCAAATTTATATTTATACCCGATTCTAGATTTACATTATTTTGATTACTAAATTTTAGAGTTTTTCATATTGTAATATCGTCATTATACTCTTTACATAAAATAAATTTTTTCAATTTATATTACACCAATATTATTAGTATTGTACTTAGAAATAAAATAATATATATAACACAAGAAAGGTATAAGATTTAGCACATGAAAATTAAAATTGAATTTAAATATAGTAAAACTTTTATATTATTTTAATGTAAAAATTACACAAAAATAATGTAACGGGTACTCTTAGTAAATCTTAGTTTAGCTAGTCATTTATATGTCTCGTTTGCATTTTTTTCAAAAGTAAATTTTTTGACAAGATAATTCAGGACTGTTCGTGAAACATTAAAGATGACAAATAAATTTGAAATTTAAATTTGAATTATATATAGCTAATAGTTCATATACCTATTATTCGCATTATGAATTTTTAAAATTGTTCTCATTTTGCTTAAGTTTATATCATTTATAAATTGAATTTTTAAAATTATGCTCATCATATTCATCGAAGTACAATTTTTTACGAACTCAATACCAAACTATTTAACTCATTTACATCACTAATTATCACCAAGTTAAAAATTTTGGGACGTTCATACACCATATTAGTAAAATATGTCGTGTTCAAACACTAAAAATGCTTTTTTACAGAAAAGACAAAGCTTAACTCAGTTGGAGCTCCATCGTTTACCGCCATACAAACAACCAACTGATTACACCGAGACATATTGTCACTCGCATATTGTCTATGCATTTTTTAAAGGTATTTTATGTAGTAAACTAAAGTTACAAATTCTTAACAAGATTGTAGATCATAATGTGTATGTTTGATCACTTAGGGTCAGTTTGGCCTACCACTTACAAGTCATTTGTCAGCTCGTAACAACTTATAGACTAGTATTTGTCGACCCAACTTATAATTTGAATTTATAACTTATAAGCTGATAAGTTGAAAGTCGGTTAGGATGTACTTTTTTCCAACTTATTTTGATTTTTTCGTTTCTCTGTTAATTTTGATTTCAAAATATAAGTTTCAAATGTTTTTCTAATTTAAAATTTATAAATTAAGATAATTATATTTAATAATTATTTGTTTTAATTCATTTAAGTAAAAAAAATTCTGACTTATAATATAAGTAAATTTATCCAAACACTTATATAACTTATAAGTATTTATAAACTTATAATTTTGTTTATGGATGAAGAGAATAAAATTAGAATCATGAACAGGAGTAAAACACGGGGAGATAAGAAGGGCCTAGAATATAGAGAAAAATAGTGAAGAAAGACAAGGGTGAAACAATTTTTATGACAAAATTGCATTTGTTTCATTGGTGAGCTAGAAATCTAGGTTCGATTATCAGGAAGGGAAAATAAAAACTACGAACATGTCCTCACAAAAGAGTATACTTCTCATTTTACTCTCATTTCTAAACACTTTCTTGATCGAGCTAGGTTATATATGTTGAGTTTCTTCCACGACTTTGTGATAGTGATTTTGTTTAGCTTATTTTGTTTTAGAGGTAGAAAATTTTGCTTTCAATCAACATCTGTGCATTATAGACTCAAGAAACTGAAAGTCTATAAATACTTGAAGTGCAATATATACTTAAATAAATTTCCCCAGGCCCTCCACATGGATGATCATATCAGGAACATCATGAGACATCTTTCTTTTCCAAGTTTGTGAATTTGGGTTTGAGCAAATCTGGTGTATTTGTTATTATCTTTTTCCCCTTAATATATAATGTGTACTGACTGAATTCCCAGTCCAAACGTCCTTAATACAAATGGCCCTAATGAATGTCTAATGTCATTCAGAAGACAAGACACTACAAAGTAAAGTTGTGCTGATCAATAATATATACAAGATTTATCTGGCTACTACTAATTAGTATGTTTTTGTTCCTTTGTTAAACTGAACGTTGATATCATATGTATGCACGGTATCTGGACTAAAACACCTACTAGCTAATAATAATACATCACGGTTTTATTTGGAGTTTTGGACTAAAACACCCTAATAATGCATCATTTAACCATATCCACCACATGCAATATGTTTTTGTTTTTCTTTACGTGAGAAACTATCACACACACACATGATCGGTTCTAAATCAGAAGCTACATATATATGATATCTCAGCACGCAGCTTATTATATAAGCACCAAATTTACATTTTCTCATTTCATTATTTTTAATTAATCTTTACTCGTTTCATTCCCTTACATTTTTTCAATCAAACGCAAACAACTTTGGTAATTGTTATAACGGACGCAAGAAAGACTATAAATATAAAGAAAGAACACAAAATAGGCAGAAAGAACACAAAATAGACTCTAAACACAAAGCGAGACCCTCAAAATCCCAGAATTTAGGACATTTACGGATTCAAGGCATATTCTAACAGTGATGCTCAGTGGATATAGGTTATAAGCCTGGAGCGCATCGTTTTATGTCTAGAGATTAGGGTATCTAGTAGTAGGGCTGTCAATGGATCGGATATCCGGTCCGATCCGATCCGATCCGGAGGCTAATGGAGCGGATATGGATCACTTAAAAATAAATCCGATCCGAAAAAAAACCGATCCAATAAGTATATGATATATAGATTTGATAAGATCCGATCCGTTAATAATCCGATCCGATTATATATATATATATATATATATATATATATATATATATTCATATATATGTATAATTATAAAATACTTAATATTTTGAATAATATATTATATATAATAATGCATAAGATTGAACTTGACGGGAATAAAATTGAAAGGCGACTTGCGTATCTTTTCATGATTATTTTTCTTAGATGTGACTAATATTGACAAATAATATTATATCACTGTGCATTTGAAATTGTGTGCTTGTTTACATAAACGCACATTTATAATGATTAATAAAGAGTGTCAATTCTAAAATGTCTTAATAAGAATAAATATATTTCATTATCTTTTCCGAAATTAAACATTAGGAACAATGGTAAACAAAAGTAAAAAAAATATAAATATAAACGTATCGGAGAATAGTGGTAAATAAAAGTAAAAAAATATAAATATGAACGGATCGGAGCTCCGATCCAAAAATCCGTGATCCAGCGGATCCGGATATGGATTGAGCTGTGAAAAATCCGATCCGAATACGAATCCGGTAAAATTAAATTGATCAGGATATGGATCAAGGCCGATCCGATCCAAATCCGACCAGCATTAGAAAAAACCCGATTGACCACTCCATCAGGAGCCTTCTGAGTTCTAACTCTAGAGTCATCTAAAATTTAATAATTAAGCCTAACATCTCCTTTTTCTTTTTTCTCAGGATAATACAAGGCCATATGGGATGTGGGCTTTTAGTCAATTCATTTAAATATTATTCAACTTTTCAATTGTTTTATTATTTAAACACCAAAAAAGAAGAAATTAGAAGCCAGATGGAAGAATGAAGAAGAAGAAGACGATATATTGCACACAAAAGTAAAGGCTGGGGATGACATGAGACAAGGGATGCGGGGAGCACACTCATGCAGAGTTTGAATAATTGATATACATACAACTTGCATCAGGGAACAACACATACACTATATAGAAAACTGAAATTTCATTTCAGAAAACAAAACAGTTGTAACTATCTGTCTGCGAAAAAATTCTGTGAATAGGCTTGATCCGGAAATTTAGGATCTTTTCTATTCACATAAATTTTTCGTGAACAAATGATTTGCCACAATTGCTTGTTATGGACCAACGAGCGTCCAAATATGCGGATGGAGAGTGCAGGCAGGTATATATTTATGGTCCTACCATATATGTTACAGAAGTGTAACCAAGTGTGTCATGTCTTCCCAACAATTGACCACCATAAATATTAATGGAATAGTAAAGGAGAATATGCATTATATGCAGATAATTGTCTGTTTTGTCTACATATCTTTCTGCCCCTCCCCTTTCCTTGTATTTTTCTTCCTTCAACAAATTATAATATATGCATGACAGGACTGTTACAAATAATCTCAAGGGTGTCCCCCAAGTAATCATCACTTTTGTTGGTTTTCCTGTCCTCTTCTCCAATGGGTTATCAGTACTTGGACATATATACTCTCATATCTCCCAGTCTATCCCCAGTGCCATGTTCAAACAACATCCTTTATTTGGAGAGTATGTGGACTATATTTACATGTATCTAAGAATCTGCTTCTGCTACTAAACCCGGCCGGGTCCTATCCTCCATTTTTATATCTAAGGGTGATCACTACGATACTATTCAAGAATGTGATGGTATACATATGTCCCATTCTGTTCTCTATCATTATGCATATATGATATACCACTTTGGGACAAATCGACATTTTGTCCTGTTCATATCAATTCCTTGCCCCTCTCTCAGAATATTCTTTGTTAAATAAAATTTCGTATATAAGAATCGAGGAATATTAGCCCAGTATAGCCTAACTGCAAAATCTTATTTCTGTTTCGTTGGACATCATGTTTGCTATAGGGTTAATCATCAAACACATGACATGACTTATTGTATCCAAATGTATCAATAAAGTTATTCATTACAAATTTGACTCAATTAGTAATAAAGAATTGAGATACAAGGACATTGACAGGATCGATCAAAGAATTTAATGGCGATAAGCCGATAACTATATACGCATGCATGCATGCCGGCTCATACAACTTCACTGTGTTTTTTTTTATCTTCTGGCTTGATCTAGAGTTGTAAAGTAAATGCACCATTTAAGAAAGTTTCCTGGCATCCAAGCTAAAAACATACTTACTGGATATCCACAAACTCCGCGACTCTCGTATCTTATATACTGTCAAGTTTAAACGCAACTTTGGCCAAGATCATTCCGGTGTGATTTGCATTCGCTTGTGCAACAAAATATATTCAGGATGTAGTAATAATTAATCAAGTATCACAATTCACAAAGTAGTTGAGAACTGTCGATTTCATTCATTAATTTAAGAAAAGAATCCTACCCAAGCAAGAAAGAAAAGAAGAAAGGCAATTAAACAAATATAACATCTGTTTAAACGGCTTTTTTCTACTGGATTGGGCCTAATCCGATGAGCCTATGCATGCAGATGCTCCTTTATGATCATAGAAGCAATGGCCGACTTGTACCGTGTTTATTTGAATTTGGGCCATCCATAATACGCAATATTGTCGGGCTCAGCTTCATGACTTGTGCCACATCTAAACCCACTTATTTCCTAGCGGACTTATTTGCGGAAGCTTCTAAAACTAGTGGAACCACCGAGCTCTGAGCATAGAATTGAATGCTAACAAGTCAATATAAAATGCATACATCAATGAAAAATGCATACATCGTTACTGGGGCCGTAATCCTTAATATTAGTCTTCCAGAGTCCTAATCAGATCCCACCAATTCGTCAACCCGACTCAACCCGTCCTTATTACAGCCAAATTAGCGGAACCGTTCTAAACCCGATTTTTAATTGGGCTAATTTTTTATCAAATATATTGGATTGGGTTAGGGATAAACAAAATATAACCCTTACTCAAAACAACCCAATCCCATTACAATTAAATAGAGACATTATTTAGTCATGTCCATCAGTGTTCATAGTCAACGATAACTTAATTTGCTGAGATTTTTAGACATTAAACAGCAACATGCTAATGCGCGCAAAAAACGGATACGCATGCAATTGCAACTTTATAAATAATACTCCATACACGAGGGGCTGGGTGGGGGCGTAGAACAACTTAGAATTTCAACTTGGTGATATATATTTGAATATATGCAGGCCCAAGTCAATAAAAACTGCAAAGATTCAACTCGATGTGCAAGTAGTTGTGTATACACTAACTTAGCTAGTTAACATAAAAAACATTATTTTGATCATTTTTTCAAAGTCAATCCTTGACCCTCAGAAAACAATCCAATTAAGGGGAACTCATATTTCCAATTAAGATTCTGTATATTTCAATTTTTTTTGAATATAGTAGACCCCATTATGCAATTATTATGAGGACCAATCTAGACAATGTTAAGGGCCACTAGAGACTTTGTCAACTTTTATAGTTTCAGTCTTTCAGTTAGGATATTGCAAAATCTTGTCAACGTTATTGATGTACTTGCACGTCTGCTGGATGCGGACACCACTGAATCAATAAGTACTACTCCATGCTAGCAATGTGAAATGCTGGGAGGCGGTCAATAAAATACACTTCAACCAAATCTCAGTTCTAAAAATAATCTCTTCAATTGTTGTATATGGACGTAATAATGTCAGTAATTGGGATTCCTGCAGGTAATCCGTTTATAAGTCGAAAATACTTGCATTTTCTTTTATAAGTTATTTATAAGATGAGTAAAATGTACAGAATTATGAATTAACATAGAAAAACTAATCTATTTATTCTTTTTATTAATAAAGAAAATATAGTTTAAATAGATTGTAAAATTATCAAAGTATGAAAAATACATATCAAATACTTGACTTAGCTAAACTCACCCTAAATTTGGGTTTGATTATCCACAACTACATAATTATATAAATTTATTTATATAACTTAACTTATTTGATTTCTCCATGGTTTGATTCCCTATAAAACTACGTAATTATATAAAATTTATTTATAATATAATTTCTATAATTTTATTTTGGTCCAATAAGATATAACTACGTATAATTTAATAATTTTATGTATTATACACATTTAATAATATTTAACAAATTCAATAATATTTAATATTAAGCTTTATACCGGTTACAAACCAGTAATAATAACTTTGTGATTTCATGGCACACTCATTTTTTTTCTGTTGAATAAATCCGAATTATTTGACTATTAGCTAAGTTTTTTATTTTTATTTTTTTTGACAAAGCGTTTGTTTCAACAGAATGAGAACATCTTTGACTGAATTTATTTAATGCACCTGCATGTTCTGAGAACTTTATTAACTTCATACTTCCGGGCACATCAATGTTTCATTTTGCATTATTATGATCAGCATCATTCGTACAAAAAATTAAACATCAATGGAAGTAGTAATCCTTATTTTGCTATGCTACTCATGCTTACTTGGGAACTCGAATGCACAAGATATAATACCAACAAATGGTGGAATCAAAGATGGTGAAACTATTGTTTCTCCCCAAGGAAACTTCGAACTGGGGTTCTTTAGCCCCGGAGATTCTCAGAATCGATACCTAGGTATCTGGTACAAGAAGGTTAGCACTGGAACTGTAGTTTGGGTTGCCAACAGAAATGCCCCGCTACAAGATAAATCCGGTGTTTTAAGCGTCACTACACAAGGAATTTTAGTCCTCATTGCCAACGTTACAAATACCGTCATTTGGTCTTCAAATTCATCATCACTGGCAAAGAATGGTAATCCAGTTGCACAACTTCTTGATGTAGGAAATCTTGTTGTCAAAGAAGGAAATGGTGACAACGTCTTGTGGCAGAGTTTTGATTATCCAACTGATACATTATTACCGGGAATGCAGTTTGGAATTGATAGAAAAACTGGATTGAACAAGTTTATAGCATCCTGGAAAAATAATGATGATCCGGCTGAAGGTCCGTTTAAGTATAGATGTGATCCTCAAGGATATCCTCAATTTTTCATGACAGATGGTTCAACTAAGACTTACAGGCTTGGATCCTGGAACGGAATTACGTTTAGTGGAGTTCCTAGGCCAGGAAACAACATTTACAAACTTGGTTTCACGTTCAACGAGGAGGGAATTTACTATATCTATGAAATTGCCAACTCCTCAATCTTTTCAAGGTTTGTGCTAAATCAGAATGGTGTCCTGCAGCGCAAGATATGGATTGATCAAAGTAAAGGTTGGGTTGTTTTCTTAAACGCACCGCAGGATATTTGTGATACGTATGGACAGTGTGGTAGATTTGGTAGCTGCAACATTGCAAACTCTAGAGTTTGTGAGTGTCTTAAAAAGTTTGTGCCAAGGTCTTCAAGGGATTGGTTCACGGGTGATTACTCTAGTGGATGTGTCAGAGAAACACCCTTAGATTGTCCGACTGATGGATTTCTCAAGTACTCAAATGTAAAATTGCCTGACACAAGGAGTTCTTGGATTAATGACACCTCAACTCTTAAAGAGTGTGAGGCACGATGCTTGAGGAACTGTTCGTGCATGGCTTACACAAGTTTAGACATAAGCAAGGGAACGGGCTGCTTACTTTGGTTTGATGAACTAATTGATATCAGACAGATTCCTAATGGAGATGGTCAAGACATCTATATAAGAATGGCATCTTCTGAACTAGGTATGTTTAAGTCAACCTATAGCAATTAGATATCTTTCTTCATCATTTCGCTTATTACTTGTCCAAAACTCCATGCCAGTTTCTCGCATGGTAAGAATTATTATGTTTAACATCTTATCATCAAAGGAGGAATTATATAGAGCGGATTTCTGCAGAATTTTGATGTAATAATAATATACTAGAGCTCTTGTAATTTGCATAGGAGGGAATTTTAGCATATCATAATTCATTTTACAAGTATATAGGATTTATAATACCAAGTAACATGCCTTGATGGAGATGTATGTAAAATCTGCCTTACAGTACTATCCAATCATTTTAGACGATGCATCATAAAATAGAATAAACTTGATTTACAAATATATATTTCCACCCAGGTAGCTCCAGTGGAAACAAAAATGAGAAAATCATAATCAGCTTGACAGTGTCAATTGGAACGGTTCTGCTAGGCCTGAGCTTGGTAGTTTGTGTATTAAGGAAGAACCAGAGGAAGAAGAACCATATGAAACAAATACAGGAAGGTAATATTTCATATGAATTTTTTTTTATTCGAAGGAATTTAGTACTGTTAAAAATGAAGCTATTTAAGGACAACTCCTTAATGACTTTATTATCCACTTTACAGAAAGGCTAAGACGTGACGCTGAGCAAGTCCAGTCCAAAGAAAGGCAGCAGGAAGATTTAGAGCTACCATTAGTCGATTTTGATACGATAGCTAAAGCTACAAACTATTTTTCCTTGCACAATAAGCTTGGAGAGGGTGGATTTGGTCCTGTTTACAAGGTGAAGATGTGAACTAATTGTATTCTATTATGTTAAGTTACCAATTGTGGACTTACAACTTATACTGATTTCACAATGTAGGGTTTATTAGAAGACGGGAAAGAGATAGCTGTGAAGAGGCTGTCAAAGAACTCCAGGCAAGGAACCAAAGAATTTAAGAACGAGGTTGTCTGCATTGCAAAACTACAACACAGGAATCTCGTGAAGCTTGTTGGGTGCTGCATTCAAGGAGAAGAAAAGATGTTGATCTATGAGTATCTGCCCAACAGAGGCTTGGATTTCTTTATCTTTGGTATATTTTGTTTTTCATCAAAACATTAATTTGTTTCACCACTATGTAGTGTAAATATAACTCGAAGATGGTAAAAGCTTCTGCTAAATTTTATCATAAGTTGAGCTAGGACTAACAAAGCAAACTTTTGGACAGATGAAACACGAAGCAAGTCATTCGGATGGCCAACTCGATTCAATATAATAAATGGGATTGCTCGGGGCCTTCTCTATCTCCATCAGGACTCCAGACTACGAGTCATTCACAGAGATCTGAAAGTAAGCAACATTCTTTTAGACAAAAACTTGAACCCAAAGATATCGGACTTTGGCATGGCTAGAATTTTTGGAGGAGACGAGAATGAAGCAAATACAAACAGAGTAGTTGGCACATAGTAAGAATTTTCTATTCATTTTATATCGTGTAGTAAATAAAAAAATCTTCTAATCTAAATTTAGTTTCTTGTTTTCACTTGCAGTGGCTACATGTCTCCTGAGTATCAACTGGATGGTCTTTTCTCAGTAAAATCAGATGTGTTTAGCTTTGGTGTTTTAGTGCTTGAAATTGTAACTGGGAAAAGAAACAGAAGATTCTTTCATCCAGATCACCATCACAATCTTCTAGGACATGTAAGTCTTCGGTTTTCTCCTGTTCTTACAATATGAAATCAGCAACTAATTCACTCTGCAAATTCAGGTCTGGAACCTATATAAGGAAGGCAAGGCCGAGGAGGTGGTAGATGCACAACTAGGTTACTCAGAGCAGTATCAGTCTGAAATTCTGCGATCAATTCACATAGGTTTGTTATGCGTCCAACAAGATCCAGAAGAAAGACCAAACATGTCATACGTTGTTATGATGTTGGGTAGTGATATTATACTACCTCAGCCTAAACAACCTGGTTTTTTCACAGAAAGAAACAATTTTGTATCTGACTATTCATCAAGCCAACATATATCAACTACCACCAATGAAGTCAGTGTTACTCTACTAGACGCTCGATAAAAAAATATTTTGTAACATTAATGATCTGTGAAAACTATTAGTTCTGGGTTAGCATCCGTTCTGACGAAAGATAGCTACCAAGTTTCATTCGGTTTCGATATATTAAATCAGTTCAGAATCCGGTGGTTCAGCTAATTGATATACTACATTTTTTGAAATGTCATTTACAGACCGACAAAAGTTACCTGAGTACTACTCAAATTTGCAAGATATCCCTTAAAATGAAATTTATACTACTAGTATTAGTATGTATGCAGTTGTCTCCTTACAGTATTGTAGAGTCCTTGGACCAAAACCAGTAAACTTCAGGTTGCAGTTGTTTTGAAGGAAATAGTCCTGAGCCAACTACATTTCTATTTCATTGTTAAATGCCAAAATTGTCGTAGTTGACAATCTAGATGCCACCCAACTAGATAGGCATTGTATACCTAACTTCGTTGTAACAGTACCCTTTTATTAGACTATATATAAATGGGTTCCGATTTACAACCAAACACATCCTGAGCATATAATATCGTTTTGCTGTATATCTAAAGTATAGGTTTTTAGTATGAATGCATGGTTGTACGTTAAAAAAATTATTTGACGTGGATCATCGCCCTATATATTCTTCGTTTTCAAGGTTCGTAATTATAATGCAGGTCAAATATGATAGAGGTGAAACGAAATCTATAGTCAACTATAGTATGGTGAATAACTGAATATAAAAAAAGAAACAGATAATGTCATTCATATAAAGAATAAACAGATTTTCTAAAAGAGATCATCAGTCCCTTCGTTGTTCGGCTATATATATATAAATGGTGCTTGGAAAGAATTATGTTTTCTCAAGGCAATTGTTAATGTCAACAAACATCATTCTCTAATTTTAAAATGTGACAAAGTAAAAGAAAAGACAATCTATTCCTCTCTTTCAGAATAAAATATAAATGCAGATGCAGTGACAGCACATAAGAATTATAATTGGGTTGAATAATTTGTTATCAAACATGCATTTTCAGTACAATGAAAGATTATCATTTAGGATTTGGTATTTTTTTTGTAAGAAAGAAAGTGAAGAATGTCAAGTGCCATCGTGTGACAGTGTCAGTTCACATTATAAGTAGGTTCGCATTTGTTTTTGTTTTTCTGGTCTCATGTATGAATCAGTCTTGGCCTTTCTTTCTTATTTTTCATTTCTTATAAGATACATTCTTGTCCAACGTGCAAGAGCAACATGTTAAGATTTAGTAACATTCTGCTCATCAGTTTATTCTACACTAAACACGAAAACCAAACACTAATGAGAGAATTCATACTTGTTTTATTCTGTTACATCTTTGTATCAGGAAACATCAAAGTTCTGGTAGCTCAAGACACCATAAAAACAAGTCAGCTACTCAAAGATGATGAAACCATAGTTTCTGCTGGAAGAAATTTTGAACTGGGATTCTTTAGTCCTAAAAATTCCCAAAGTCGATATGTTGGAATATGGTACAAGAAGGTTAGTACTGGAACTGTGGTTTGGGTTGCCAACAGGAACAATCCTGGAAACGGAAAATCTGGAGTTTTAACACTCACTGCTCAAGGAAATTTGAACATCGTCGTCAATCTTACAAGTGATGTTATTTGGTCTTCGAATTCATCGACGTCTGATAAGAAGATTGATGCAGTTGCACAACTTCTTGATACAGGGAATCTTGTTGTCAAAGATGTGAGTAGTAATAATGTTTTGTGGCAGAGTTTTGATTATCCGACTGATACTTTATTAGCTGGAATGAAGTTTGGAATTAATAAGGCTACTGGATTAGACAGGTATTTGACGTCTTGGAAGAGTGATGATGACCCAGGTACAGGTGATTATACTTATAGATGTGATCCTCAAGGCTTCCCTCAGTTTTTCATTACAGATGGTTCGAAAAAGATTTACAGGCTTGGGAATTGGAATGGGTTCACATTTAGCGGATTTCCAAGAGAGATCAGCAATCTTAGTCTAAGTTTCGTGTTTACTGACAAGGAGGTTTACTATATGTATAATCTTGTTAACACCTCTATTTCTACAAGATTGATGCTAACTCAGAATGGCGTTGCTGTGAGACAGGTATGGGCTGAAAAAAGTAAAAATTGGATCTCCTTTTTAAACGGACCAACGGATATCTGCGATAATTATGGAAAATGTGGTACATATGGTAGCTGTAACATTGCAAACGCTGAAGTTTGTGAGTGTTTAAATAAATTTAAGCCAAAGTCTCCCAAGGATTGGAACGTGGGTGACTTTTCTGATGGTTGTGTTCGGGAGACATCTTTAGATTGTCAAAATGGAGATGGATTTCTCCAGTACTCGGACATAAAATTGCCAGATACAGGGAGTTGCAGGAGTTATGAAAAGCGAAGCAAATTACTTGACTGGCCTACTAGATTCAATATCATCAATGGGATTGCTCGAGGTCTTCTGTATCTCCATGAAGACTCCAGACTACGAATTATCCATAGAGATCTTAAAGTGAGCAATATTTTGTTAGACAAAGATTTGAACCCAAAGATATCTGACTTTGGCATGGCTAGAATTTTTGGAGGAGACGAGACACAAGCAAATACAAGAAGGGTGGTTGGCACATAGTACGTATCTCTGCTTCATAAGCTTAAGCCTTATGATCAAAGAAACCAATATAATCTCATTGCATAAACCTGTTTCTTCTTGCAGTGGATACATGTCGCCTGAGTATCAACTAGATGGCCTTTTTTCTGTAAAATCAGATGTTTTTAGTTTTGGTGTTTTAGTGCTGGAGATTGTGAGTGGAAAAAGAAATCGAGGATTCTTTCATACAGAACACGATCACAATCTTCTAGGACATGTAAGTTTCCTTGCTTTCACTCCTCTACTTGAATCAATGTCAACAACTAATAAAAACTTGTGCCACTATTAGGCATGGAACCTCTTCAAAGAAGGAATGCCAGAGGAACTGATTGATGCTGCAATAAGCTACAAAGGCCATCTATCCGAAGTTCTACGATCAATCCACATAGGTTTGTTATGCGTTCAGCAAGATCCCGAAGACAGACCAAGCATGTCCTACGTTGTTGTGACGTTGGGTAGTGATGTTGTACTGTCACAGCCCAAACAACCAGGTTTTTTCCTGGAAAGGAATAAATTCGTATCCGAAACTTCATCAAGCCAAAATCTGTCGTCGTCATACAATGACATGAGCATTACATTACTAGATGCCCGATAGGATAGATTTGATTTTATTGTTCTGTTGTCCAGAGATGTATATATATTTATTCATCACTACCAAATGGCATTCTCTATGCAACACATGTGTTAGCTTTGGTGATCTGTGCCTGCAAACTGCAACTTCAACTTCATATTTTCATGCTAGAAGAGTGAACCTAAAAACTTGTCAAGCATAGTAAGATTTAAAATCGTCGGAAAATGAGCTAAATTGAGCACTTAATCTTTTTAGGGAGTTCAGTTGTCCTTAACCTGGTTAAAGGAGAACAAAAAAAATAAAGTCTATCAAACAGGGGTTACCAAGTTACGTAGTCAGTGAGGTCACATCTTACAGTACTCCATGGGTCAATCTTAGAAGCAGGAAAACTTAAGGAAAATTACAAGAAGATGCATGTTTATCTTTTAGAAAAGTATATATATTTTTTAATTGAATAAAATGAAGAATATCAAGTGGCATGGTGTAACAGTGTCAGTTCACATGTTGCCCCGAAACTCACTAAAGTGTAAAGTAGGTACAGGTCGGCTGACCATTTTTTTTTGTTTTCTGGTCTCATGTATGAAACTGTCTTGGCCTTTCTTTCTTATTTTTAGTTGGATTTAGTCTTTAGCAAATGTTAGCAAACTGTCTCGGCTAACATTCTGCTCATTTGTATGTTCTACTCTAAACACGAAAACCAAACACTAATGAAAGAATTAATACTTTTTTTATTCTGTTACTCCTTTGTATTAGGAAACATCAAAGTTTTGGTAGCTGAAGACACCATAAGAACAAGTCAATCACTTAAAGATGGCGAAACCGTAGTTTCTGCTGCCGGAGACTTTGAACTGGGATTCTTTAGTCCTAAAAATTCCGTAAATCGATATGTTGGAATATGGTACAAGAAGGTAAGTACTGGAACTGTGGTTTGGGTTGCTAACAGGAACAATCCTGTAAACGAAAAATCTGGAGTTTTAACACTCACTGCTCAAGGAAATTTGAATATCATTGTGAATCTTACAAGTGATGTTATTTGGTCTTCGAATTCATCGACATCTGATAAGAAGATCGATGCAGTTGCACAACTTCTTGATACAGGGAATCTTGTTGTGAAAGAACTGAATAGTAATAATGTTTTGTGGCAGAGTTTTGATTATCCAACTGATACTTTATTAGGTGGAATGAAGTTTGGAATTGATAAGGTTACTGGATTAGACAGGTATTTGACGTCTTGGAAAAGTGATGACGACCCAGGTACCGGTGGCTATACTTATAGATGTGATCCTCAAGGTTTCCCTCAGTTTTTCATTACAAATGGTTTTAAAAAGATTTACAGGCTTGGAAATTGGAATGGGTTCATATTTAGCGGATTTCCAAGACCGATAAGCAACATTAGTCTAAGTTTTGTGTTCACAGACAAGGAGGTCTACTATATGTATAATCTTGTTAACACCTCTATTTTTACAAGATTGGTTCTAACTCAGAATGGTGTTGCTGTGCGACAGACATGGGCTGAGAAAAGTAAGAATTGGGTTGCTTTTTTGAACGGACCAACGGATATTTGTGATAATTATGGAAAATGTGGTAAATTTGGTAGCTGTAACATTGCAAATGCCGAAGTTTGTGAGTGTTTGAAAAAATTTAAGCCAAAGTCTCCCAAAGATTGGAACGTTGGTGAGTTTTCTGATGGTTGTGTTCGGGAGACATCTTTAGACTGTCAAAAAGGAGATGGATTTCTCGAGTATTCAAACATAAAATTGCCTGACACAGAGAGTTGCAGGAGTTATGAGAGCATGAACCTTAAGGATTGTGAAATATTATGCTTAAAGAACTGCTCTTGTACTGCCTACACAACTTTAGACATAAGTAAAGGAAGTGGCTGTTTGCTTTGGTTTGATGAGCTGATCGACATTAGGCAAGCCCCTCAAGGAGGTGGTCAATTCATCTACATAAGGATGGCAGCTTCGGAGTTAGGTATGTCATGTATAGTGTAATCTTATATGATTCTTTTGCTTTTAGTATCTGGATCACAACTTGCTCTGATTTGCTGAAAAAGGTAGTTCGCCTGCTTAAATTTTCATACAATCTGCAACAGGTGGCAATTTCAATTGTCACATGATTGGTGTATATCAAGTTCATAACTGAGTTTTGACACACTTTAGTCTAAAACAGCATTGGTTTGAAAATCTATGTTTTCTGGAAAATCAGTATTATTACATATCTTTAGACCAATATTAGACGAGCAGTCACGCATGAAATATATATGACTTGGGGAACATTCCTTAATTTTCAGACCAAGGTGGTTCAAAGGGAAAGACAAAGGAGACGGTCATAATAGTCAGTTTGATATTCTCAGTCGGCGTGCTAATGCTATGCCTGAGCCTGATAATTTACATGTTAAAGAAAAAGAACAAAAGGCAGGAAGGTAGTTCCCACAAGAACTTTTTTTTTTCTCAAAAGAGGCGCAAACTATTTAAGTATCATATCTGTATAAATGTATGCTTCTTGTTCGATGTGTCCGCCACACAGGGGGGTTCACGCTTGACACCGAGCAATTCCAATCCAACGAAAGCCAACATGAAGATCTAGAGCTACCACTAATCGACTTACTTGCAATAGAGAAAGCAACAAATTACTTTTCTGTGAACAATATTCTTGGAGAGGGTGGATTTGGCCCTGTGTACAAGGTAAAACTATCAGGTTCATAAATTTTCATATGAGTTCAATATAACAGTTAAAAATCATGATAAATTCCAGGGAATATTGGAAGATGGAAGAGAGATAGCTGTGAAGAGACTTTCAAAGACTTCTAGGCAAGGAACCAATGAATTTAAGAACGAAGTTGTCTGCATTGCAAAACTTCAACATCGAAATCTTGTTAAGCTTTTAGGATGCTGCATTCAAGAAGAAGAAATGATGTTGATATATGAGTATCTTCCAAACAAAGGCTTGGACCTTTTTATATTTGGTATGCATAAGTTTTGTTATTTATGATGCTAATTGATCACCAGGCACTATATTTATCTTTCAATGTTTACATTTTGGACTTAATACCTGATAATTGATCACCAGATGAAAAGCGAAGCAAATTACTTGATTGGCCTACCAGGTTCAATATCATCAATGGGATTGCTCGAGGCCTTCTTTATCTCCATCAGGACTCCAGACTACGAATTATCCATAGAGATCTTAAAGTGAGCAATATTTTGTTAGACAAAGACTTGAACCCAAAGATATCGGACTTTGGCATGGCTAGAATTTTTGGAGGAGACGAGACACAAGCAAATACAAGAAGAGTGGTTGGCACGTAGTAAGAATCTTCTTCCTAGCTTAACCCTTGTGATAAAATAGACAAGTTTAATCTCAGTTCATTAACCTGTTTTTTGTTGCAGTGGATACATGTCCCCTGAATATCAACTAGATGGCCTTTTCTCGACAAAATCAGATGTTTTTAGTTTCGGTGTTTTAGTGCTGGAGATTGTGAGCGGGAAAAGAAATCGAGGATTCTTTCACCAAGATCATCATCACAATCTTCTAGGACATGTAAATTCCCTGTTTTAACTCCTCTTCTAGTCTTTCTATTATTTTTGAAAAGACTCCTCTTCTGAAAACAATTTCAGCCACTAATAAAAAGTTGTGCTAACTATTAGGCATGGAACCTCTTTAAAGAAGGGTTGCCAGAGGAACTGATAGATGCTGCAATGAGCTACAAAGGCCATCTATCCGAAGTTTTACGATCAATCCACATTGGTCTATTATGCGTTCAGCAAGATCCGGAAGACAGACCGAGCATGTCATATGTGGTTATGACGTTGGGTAGTGAGGTTGTACTGCCACAACCAAAACAGCCAGGGTTTTTCCTAGAAAGGAATAAATTTGTATCTGAAACATCATCAAGCCAAAATATGTCATTGTCATGCAATGACATGAGCATTACATTACTAGATCCACGATAGGAAAGATTTGAGTTCATTGTTATGTTGTCCAAATATGTGCACATAGTTTGTTTTTTTGTTTTTTTTTTGAATATTCTCTATGGTACCATCGTAAAATTGGCTTTTCTCATTGGTACCATCACTTTATTGGCTTCTATTTGTGGTAACCCTGTACACTTGGTTTTTTACTCGTGATACCCTCGTGTAATATAAAATATAATAGAATTGATGTCCGGCCGAGAAATAAATTATATATTTGACATCTTTGTGAAAAAATATNNNNAAATAGACATTTGAATCATGTAAAACGGAG
>PHNY01293697.1:3132-13985 GCA_003724115.2 Anethum foeniculum | reverse complement strand
ATAATGGGGCAACACACGGAGTTATTGATTTTCCTAGGACAACTGATGAAGTGAACAATACTGTTATGCCTTACCTAGTACAGTTACTTTTATCTTATGTAGATGAAGTATTTTCGTACATGTCAGTAGCATTCTGCAACCAGATTGGCAAGCTGGATGAATTAGAAGACTCCAGTACTAGTGGTTCTGTACGTTCAGAAATAGGAGAGCAGTTTACTCGTGTTGGTGGTGTTGCTGTCGAGTTTTGTGTTCATATCAAGAGAATTGACATCCTGTTTGATGAAATTCATTCCAGATTTGTTTCTGTTCAACATAATGGTACGCTTGTGCAGATAAAGGTCCTGATTACTCTGCCACTATATTCTACCTTACAAGATAACCCATTCCTAGATATAGGGTTCAATATGATTTTAGCACTCTGAAGATTTTTGTCTAAAACTAATTTATTTAGAAAAAGAAAGAAAGATATGTGCCATGGATCTTGAAAACGAGAGGGTCAGGTTCCATACAGATGTATGAAAGAACTTGAAAATAAGGAACTATGGGATAGAAAGTTGAAAATAAACAAAATTAAAGTAGAGAAAATTAAATGTGGAAGATCCACTAGGCTTTGGATATCTCAATTGCAAAAGAGAGGACCATATTATTTGCAATAGAAAAAATTGGTTAAAAGCAGATATCTAGACTCTTGACAACTTGTCAATCTGTGCCACCATCGGATATACCTTTATTAGAAGTTGGTATTCATGATATATTACAATTTAAAAGAAGCATTCTTGTGTAGCCAAATTAGAACACAGAATGATAATATGTAATGTTCAACCATGAAACCATCATAAATATCCTTTTTTTTTTGTCTGTTAAAGATACCTATTATAAGCAATTTCCAGAGACTTTTAAGAACTTCTGCACATCCCTGAGGTGTTAGATTTTGGAATGCGAGTCTTTGACCAACTTAAACATTATGGTAGAAAAGGGCAATATAATCCTTGTGATTGGCATCAAGCATTAAGTGTTACTCCTTTTTACTAGTATATAGTATTTGTATATGTAGTAGTAATTTTTATTTTGTTAATTTGCAGACGTGCATAATATATTTTAAACAGTTTTGCACTTCAATAGTCAGCATTCTATTCTTCTTGTTATTGAACTGGGTGAATTCGCTTTCTCTCACCTTTTACATGTGCAGATACATTTTTGGAACTGTTGGAGCCATATATATTGAACGACAAGCTTGGGTCCCTTCCACCTGGGGTATTACTAATATGTTACATTTAGAGTATATATGAAACTTCTGGTAATCTTCCTTCCCTAGCCTCTAGTATATGTTAATGTTATATATTTATTTTGGACAGATTATGCAAGCACTGGTAGAGCATTATAGTATGAAAGGTTGGCTGCAGCGAATCGAACAATGTGTTCTGCACATGGACATATCTTCCTTGGATTTTAATCAGGTTCTTCTAGTTACAAAAAATACTTTTCAAGTAATGGCTGTTAAATTTCCGAAATATGAATTATGGACTTAAAAATCTATTCACTGTGACAAGTAATATGCTACAGATGCTTGCTAGTTTTAAATGAAGAAGTTTCCTTTTCTTTTCTACTAGCCCCTAAGTCCCTATCATGCCAAACTTCTATCTCCATCTTTTAATTTGTCAAAGGCTCAAAGCAGAACTAAGGATTCACACATGTAGTTATCTTTATCTTATGGAGCCTGTAATAATCCCCATCTATGCTGTAGGTTGTCCGCTTGTGCCGGGAGCACAGGTTGTATGGCGCACTGATATATTTATTTAACAAAGGTCTGGATGATTTCAGAACACCATTAGAGGAGCTTTTAGTTGTTTTACAAAATAGCCGAAGAGACATTGCTGCTTCCATTGGGTATGTTTCCTGTGATTGTTCTATTGCATGGTCATTACATTTGGTAGGCATATCTAGCTTCGTTTGTTTATGTTTATGAAGCTCATTAGCTTTGATTTTATTTGAGGAGTTTCCTGTGGTGCCTACGGTGGTTTTATTCTGTCAAACATATTAAAAAAAATATCGAGAATGGGAAGTACATGTCCTAGGATGTCGATGAATGTTCTTTTAATTTTTTCAAAAAAATAGTTTGTGGAAATTTGTTGTTACCTCTGTAGTTTTAGTTATTGAAGGATGGATAGAGTAACCGCCATAAAAATAGATATTTATAAATCAGTTGAGATTACTATATATTAATATAGAAAGCATGCAGTGACTAAAGATGTAGTACTTTGATGCAACAAGGTTAAGATGGCACAAGGATGTAGATTCTATATATTAATTAACAGAATACATTAATGATAAAATGTTTATAAATGAGTTTAGGTTGAGCACAGATGCACAATATCGAGACTCGGTTTATCAACAAGCCGGTCCTGATGAAACTTAGTTGAAAGCTCGGTTTATCAACTTTGATGTTCATGAACAGTAGGACTCGTGAACAGAACGGGATTAAATTAGTAGCCTCGTGAACAAGTATGGTTATATTAAAATAATACACACACACACACGTGGTATATGCTCCAATTGTGTAAAGATGACCTAGGTACAAATTCTCTGAATCCACATAAAGTTTTAGGATTTGCTTAGTTTTAATATGTAAAGCAATAACTTGTTGACTGTTGGAGAGGTGGCTGCTTCTTCGCAGTAAGATGTAGAACAACATTGAATAACGAAAAGATAAAAAAATCGGGAAAGATAAAAAAAAATTAGTGAAAGTATCTTTTATAAACTAAAACAGCATAGATTTGGGAAAATCCCAGGAATGATACTTGGGATATATCTCAGGTTCCTTTTTCTCTTTAGTGTATCAAAATTGAAAGGAAAGAGCCCCAACCCCTACTCAGGCGGATCCTAGGAATGACACTTGGGATGTATCTCAGGTTCTTTTTTCTCTATATATTTTAATTGGAAGGAAAGAGGAACCCTCCTACTTAGGCACACCTAGCTTACACTGTCACGGAAGCAAAGAGTCAAGATTTAAACTCATGACATTGTCACGGGGAAGAGGGTGGGGAAGATCATCAAAAACTGGGCTAGATCTTATTCCACTTGCAAGCTTTGCTTGCGAACTTAAGAAACGGGTTTGCTTACGATCTTGAGCATAATTAACAAATGGCTCACAAGCAAAGAGCAAAGCTTGTGAACATAATCTTCGCGCAGCTTGTGAGCAACCCCGTGAACTGCTCACTGATACTTACGGATTAGAATCAAGTCAGAATATTGTGTAGACACTAATAGACGTGTATCTGCCTGTTTAAAAGCTTCATCTCGTATCAGATTTATATATGCAAGAGTTTCTTTAACTTTTTAACAGATTTTTATGGCAGAAAGTTGGTATAGCATAGATGTTTAAACATTTTAATAAGTTTCAACTCAAATCAATCTCCTATATTTAATAAAATAAATTTGCTTGTAATATTATTGTAAAATGTTTGTGCTGGAAAATTATTATAGAGACAGAATACTAATATCGTGATCAACTAGGCACAAAAACTAAGTTCAATTAAGTCTAACGTAGGTGAAAACTGTCAAGGGGACAAATTTAATGTATATAGTTGGGACTCCAGAATAGACAATTCTAAAATGCGGGTCTGACTCTATTTAAAGATAAAACGTTAAGAAAACTTAAATATTAAAAGCGAAACTGTTTTTGCTTTCATGTGACAAGTAGATGAATCCTTTTGCTAGTTTATAGTGGTTAATATTTATGTCATTGCATGTAAAAACAGGTACAGGATGCTTGTTTACCTGAAGTACTGTTTTTCAGGCCGTTCATTTCCTCCAGGTATGGTGCTTTATTGTATTTCAATATTCTTACTAATAAATAAAATCTGTTGAGAATTTAGTAGCTCGCCATTTATTTATATGATGACAAGATTATAGATTGGACATTATATATTAAATGTTATGTACTTTTGCTTGGATGGAAAGTCAATAATAAGTTTCTATAAGAAATTACTTCCCCAGTTTTTCATGATGGAGCAGGTGTGCAACAGATGTGATTGAAGACAAAAGAAAACAATCCAATAGTGAATAGCCGTTGGTTACATAATAATTTTCCTAAAACTTCAAGCCTGAGATTTTTTTATAAAAAACATAGAAGTTCCACACCAAGTCAAAAGCTAAAGCCTGCATTTACCTCCCAATATTTCACTATCTTCCTTCGCTATTTTGACCAAAGCATCTCATTGTTCCTATCTCTACAATAACATATATCTCTTGTAAGCCAGCGGTGATTAAAAAAACCATCACGTAAGGAAGTTTTGACTGAAAAGTTGCCAAGTTTTTACATAAGAAAAGAGCTAGGGCAGGGCAATCTGAAATACTTAGCAGCACATTAATGGTTTCACTAGTAACCAAAGCATTCTGGTTATTTATCTTTTTGTAGGCGACATCTAAGAATCAGAAAAATACAATTCTTTTCTTTTGCAGGACAAGGAGTTCTTTCTCCAACACGCTTACGATCTGTTCGAAGAGAACTTGTACAATTTTTACTGGAGGATACCAAGTTTCCAAGTTTACCTCAACCTGCAAGCTCATGCTTTAAAGGGGCGTGCCCAAATCTATATCATCTGTTAGTTTTGGACACAGAAGCTACTTTAGATGTTTTGAGATGTGCATTTGTAGAAGATGAAGTTCAAAAATTAGACCAATCTTTACCGGATTCAGCCCTTTCAAATATAGACTCCACAAAAGATAATTCCATGCAGAATTTGTCACAGAAGATGGTAGATGTTCTTGGAGTAATTATTGATCATAGAGATTCCCAAACGTACAGATCTATAAGCATTGATGGTGTCGAATTAAATGAAATTTGGCCTTCAGATAAAGACGTTAGTCATGTCGTTGACTTTGTTGCATACTACATCTCGTGCGGAAAGGCTACTGTCTCAAAGAATATACTGGGTGAAATTTTAGTGTACCTGACATCAACTTTGGATGTTGATATTCATCCAATTGGTTCTAGGCAGAATCTTCAAGCTTTCAGAAAAAGAGAGAAGCAAGTTCTTCAAATTTTAGAAGTAGTGCCTGAGACAGACTGGGATGCGTCGTACTTGTTAAGTTTGTGTGAAGAAGCACAGTTTTACCAGGTAGTCTACTTTTTGTTTTTTTCACATTATTTGATTTTTAAATGACTGTGTATAAGCATGCGTAGGAATTCTCTTTACTGTTATTCTCAGTCCAGACAAGCTATGAGAAACGAAGAATGTTAAGCAGTTTTGTTTTATGTTTATATAGGTTTGTGGCTATATTCATGCAACTGGACATCAGAATCTTGCTGCTTTGGAGAGCTATATGAAAGATGCTGACGAACCGATTCATGCCTTTTCTTATATTACTTGTACACTGCTTCAACTTCATGGCAAGGAATCTGATGCTTTTCAGTCAGAAATTATGTCTCGAATTCCAGATCTTGTCATATTAAGCAGGTGATGTGTAATTAACTATGATTTTCTATTGTTTCACATGACGTGGGATATTTTTATGTTTACCAACATTTGACTTTGCTTGATGATAAAGGCTGTCTAGTTTTTGAACGTTTGCAGAGAGGGCACATTCTTTATGGTCGTTGAGCATTTCGGCGGTGAACATGACCGTGCTTTATGTGAGATGGACTCACATCCTAAGAGCCTATTTCTTTATCTAAAGACTGTTATGGAAGCTCACACGAAGGGGTCTCTTAACTTTTCCTGTTTCAGAAAATGTGATAATGTGAATATCCCTAGTGAAAGAAGGACTGGTTATCAGCCTAATAGAATTGAAGCGTACCTGGAAAGGATTTCTGAATTTCCAAAGATCATGCGTGATAATCCAGTTCATGTAACAGATAAAATAGTTGAACAGTATCTTGAGGTAAAATTCTCTCTAAGTGTATCTAGCAGGTGGTGCATGCTTTCTTGATAATTCCCTTGTTGTACGTGCACTTTTGTATCATGAGTCAAACTTAGAGAGAGGGTAATTTTTTTATGGAGGGGGGAATAATCTTGTTTACACTTTACGGTCAGTCTCCATCTTGTTTCTTATAGCAGCTTTGCTCCTTTAGCTTCATATAATGTTTCATATTTCTCATGTATACTGGTTATCCTCTCCAAAACTAGTTTGTTTAAAATTATTACGTATTTTATATATCCTTCCCAGTAGCAGCAATTTGTTACATTTGTGTGTGAGCTTGTGTTAGATATTCTTCTAGAAGAACGCAAGTTATAGCTTAAGCATGTTCTAATGTTTATTACAGCTATTATGTCAATACGAAACCAGTTCAGTACTCAAGTTTCTGGAGACTTTTGAGAACTACAGGGTTGAACACTGTTTACGCTTGTGTCAGAAGTATGGAATTGTAGATGCTACTGCTTTTTTATTAGAACGGGTTGGTGATGCTGGCACTGCTCTGTCACTTACCCTTTCTGTCCTGGATGACAAATTTGCAATGCTTGGTACCACTGTTCAAGGTTTACTTTCTAATTCTAGTATGAAGAGTTTCAACGCTGTTTTGCAGAAGAAAGAGGTCTGCCATCTCTTATAGTTTTTCATCATGAATCAACTATTTTACTCGGTCCTGTGCGCGTACTAATCACAGTTTTTTGTTCAGGTAAATGACATACTTGATATAGTTCATACCTGTATTGGACTGTGCCAGCGTAACAGCCCTCGAATGGATTTTGACGAGTCCGAGTCCCTTTGGTTCCGATTACTCGATTCGTAAGTTCTTAATGTGTAGGCTGGTGCTTATTTACTTGGTCTGTTGAAATTTAGTTGTTTAATGAAGGGCCCTTGTCATCTTATAGCTATTATCTTTATGCCCCTGTTTGTTTAGCTTAATAGGCAAAGTAAATAAAGTTTCAAGTGTTTGGACAGGGACATAGTTTCTTAGAGGTTATTGTATAAATTGCCGCAGAAGGTCTAATTTTTTTTTTTTTTTTTTGAAAATTGATTATCATTTTCAGCTTATTATGCAAAGTTGTTCTTTTTGTCCTGAAAGAGATTAATATAGTTTTGGCACAAACATCTAAATATTTCTCCCTGCTTAGTGGTTTATGATAGCATTTCTATTTAAGTACCAGTTTAGTCTTAACACATGGAATCTGCGGTCTGTGCGGATTTAGGTAAATGGATCGATGTATTTAGTAATCTGCACCTTCTCCTGGTGGCTTGCTACTTCATATTACTTAACAATCCGACTGCTCTGCAAAAAATTCTCAAAGAAACTATTGTTTTTCAATACAGGTTTTGTGAGCCATTGATAGATTCATACAGCACAAAAATAAATTCTGAGGAAAAATTTAACATAGAATCTTTAGCTAGATCAATAGACATGGAAGAAAATAATTCAGTACACAGGATTAGGTGGAAGCTGTCTCGGTTTCAAAAAGGTGCTCACGTTTTGAGGAAATTGTTTTCTTTGTTCATTAAAGAGATTGTTGAGGGAATGATTGGTTACGTCCGCCTTCCAACTATCATGATGAAACTCCTATCTGACAATGGTAGCCAAGAATTTGGTGATTTTAAGCTTACGATCTTGGGAATGCTCGGAACATATGATTTTGAAAGAAGAATTTTGGTATGTTTGCTGCTCATCAATTTTTTGTTTTCTTAATTTACTTTTTCCATAAACAGAAAGTCAGACAACTTGAGATTGTTAATTCATCCATGTGTTTCATATTTTGCTTGTAACTGATGTGGAGCATGGATTGATGATATTAATTATTAGTTATCTATTTTATGTATGCTGATAAGTTATTTATCACTACGATAATTTGTTGGTATATAAATATTAGGTTGTGGTATCAATCGTAATAAATATTCTTTTAACTAGGATTTTTCTCGTAGTTGAAAGCATCAGGTATTATGGAGAGTTGAATTGTATAATTTGATGAATATTTTATACTAAGTCTGTGAATTTGTTGTGTTCTCTGCAGAAATATGTTTTGTCCTTTTTCATTTACCCCTTCCCCACCTATTCGGTCTTTTTTTTTAAACTGTAGTTCTGCATCAGTTCTCTTAATTGGTTTTTAACCAGTAATTAATGCAGAGGGAATACAACCACTGTATAGAAGGTATGAGAAATGTAGGTTGTATGCAGTATATTCTACATTTACTCGTCTTACGCCTTAATTTTACGAAGAATTATTGACTGTTGATCTGAGTTACTGTTGTATCTCTTAACATTTTTACATCCAAGTAAAGTTATTGCAACAATTTCTTTGGTTGCCGTTGCATGTGTCGACAAAGTTTCTATGTTGACTAGTCCTGTAATTACAGGATACTGCCAAATCACTGATCGACGATGACAACTACTATACCATGAGCCAACTCAAGAAGGGGGCTTCTCATGGGTTTGGGCCCAAGAGTCTTTTATGTTGCATATGTAATTGCCCACTTGCCAAAAACTCCACAAGCTCTAGAATTCAAGTATTCAATTGTGGACATACAACCCATCTGCAGTGTGAAGTTCTCGAAAATGAGGCAGCACAAAGAGGATATTCAGCAGGATGCCCCATTTGTATACCTAAGAAGAACACTCAGGGTTCGAAAAGTAAGTCTGCTTATGCAGAGCATGGATTAGTAAGCAGACCATTGTCAAGAAACCAGCCAGGAGAAGGAAACAGCCTGCATCTAAATGAAAGTGAAGCGGCTGAGGGTTCCTATGGTTATCATCCAATTTCAAGGGTTAGTAGAATTATATATATCTGCTGTTACTCTGTTATATATATGTACCCAGATCAACTACATACTAATCAGATAAGCAACTTGGGTGTAACAGTTTGAAATCTTAACTAGGCTTCAGAAAGACAATAGTTTGAACTACGTAGATAATACGCCTCAGTTAAGGCTTGCACCACCTGTCCTTTATCATGAAAAGGTGAAGAATGATATTTTCAGCGAAGCAAGTAGCAGTGGAAAGGTAAAGAAAGGAACTGATATTTCAAAANGGAGAAAGAAGTGGTAGTTTTGCAAAAATTCGAAAAACAAGTAAAAGCAAGCAACTGAGGGATTTGAAGTTGAAAGGAACTTCTATTCGATTTCCATTGAAAGCAAATATATTTGGTAAGTCATTATACAGATCTACATTATGATGCTGGCGTCTCACTTTTCTGTACCCTACTTTTTGTTTTGTGAACATTTGGTATGTGCTATTTAGGCAAGGAGATGATTAGTAGGAGGCTACAATAAAACATCAGATATCTTGAAGGGCATTACGGCTGAAGTTGATACTTCTAATCTTTCCATGAGTCTGCTCAATTGCATGAAGAATTGCTTCTATGTACAGGAAACGACGTCCATATGGAGTGGTTTGACTGAAAATAAATGCCTGACTAATGCATTAGGATAGTTTCGGAGACTGTGATGTTCCGCATCACAAAATATTTTGTACTTGAGAATTGCAATATAGTGATAATTGCAGTTACACGCACACGCACCAAATTTTGTTTTACAAAAAAAAAAAAATGAATATTTATTGACCCTCATTCGATCGCATATTTCTTAGCACCGAGGACAGGCAGCGAGAAAAGCCTGCTCTCACTTGGCCATCTTGCTACGAGTGATGCATTTATGTGTATGCATGGATGTGCGATGTAGGAGAAATTACCATTAAAAGATGTTAAAGGTAATTTGTTAAATTGATTAAATACTCCCTCCGTCGTCTATTTTGCTTTTCGAGGAATTACATTGACCAATATTTGACTAAGTATTACAAATTATCAATTTATTATTTGAAAAAATTAAAATTTACATATTAAACTAGACAATATGTTCTTTTTAATGATATAACTTATTTTAACTTTTGTAATTATATAATATATGAAAATTTTAGTGAAAATAAAGTCAATTTGACTAGTCAAAAGTTAAAATGGACATGTATTTAGGGACGTAGAGAATAGTAATGTTGTAATTTATCGAGCGGAGCAAATTATAAGAGCTTTTAGGTAAGGTTGGTCATGTGTTGATAGTATCGGCTGAAGTTGAAGCAGCCTAAAGGGGGTCATGTGTTATAAATTGGTGGTCAAAGCTGAAACTCGAAAGGACTTTCCAATGAGTTTGGGTGTTTCGGTTTGGTTCGTTTTTTTGACAAAAAATCAATAGCTATCAAATATATTTTATTAAAATCAAATTCAAACCAGAATGAAACTCAAAAATTTAAAATTGGGGTTGAATCGAAACCCGAAAATTATATAAAAAGAATATTAAAATAAAATTTTAAAAAAGAAATTTACTAAGTTTTTTGTTTGAACATTAAAATATCACCAAATATTTTTTTTTTTTTGCCAAGTATCACCAAATATTTACAAACATAATAAAATATATACTATTAAAATTTTCAATTACATCAATTACTTTAGTAATATTCTGTTTCCTCAGTAGATCTCTTTTATCAAACATCTACTCCCCAGTTCCATCCAATTTTTTACATTACTTTTTGGCACGCTTTTTAAGACTCCTTTAAAGTATAGTTCCATATTTTTTTTAATTTTTTTTTTCTGCATAAAAATTTATTGTTTAAACTTTTATTCAGAAAAAAAAATTGAAAAAGAATTATGGAACTACACTTTATAGCACTGTTAAAGAATTCAGTGGGACGGAGGGAGTAACAAACTTTTAATTCAGTTACTCAACTAAATTAACTTTTAATTCATTTGAACTGTTTTATATTTAGTTACTCAACTAAATTAAATTATGATATCATCATTTCTCAATTATATATATATATGATCAATTACAAATTAGAATTAAAATAGAAACTATAAACTAATCTCAGCCCTTAGATTCATACAATCTAATGGCCCCCTATATGCACCACACAGGATCAAAATGCACCCTCCCAT
>PHNY01293695.1:1483-12910 GCA_003724115.2 Anethum foeniculum | reverse complement strand
TGTGTGAAGAAAGAGGTGGTGGGTATGAAATGGAGAAATTCTGTGCGGAAAAATTAGGGTTTCGGTGTTTACAAAGATTTCTTCGGGATCAGTGACAGTTTGTACTTTAGATTCTCTGCTGTCAGTCCGTACGTTTTTTGTTACTGAAATTAGGGTTACTATGTTTGTTAGTACTGTACTATGTTTTTTTGGGCTTTTTGGTCTGTTATGTTAACTAGGATATTTGCCCGCGTTGCTTGTCAAAATTTTATTTTACATTCTATATCATATATAATATATGTTTATTATATATGTTTCATTTATTATATATGTTTCATATTTTCAACATTGTCTTTCTTATGTTAAATATTGAGTAATCTTTTGTTATTTTTCTCCTTTTATATAAGACAACGAATTTTGTTTTTTGAGAATGTTATTTGGTATATTGAATCAAGCTTAGTCAAATGAATGGTAAATCTTTTTCTTATTTTTGAAGGGTACGTGTTTGTTTAATCGTAATTATCATTATAAAAAATATATGTAATAATATATATATATATATATATATATATATATATATATAAACATTTAATTTCTAATTTCAAGTACTTCAAAATCAGATTTAAAAATAGGTGGTTTTATCACATCCAAAATGCAATAAACATTATGTTTAACTATAATGTATGATTCAACCATTTATAAGAATCAAATGAAAAATGTATATGAAAATCATAGTTTATTTAGAGCTCTAGTAATCAAGAGCTCAATTTTTTTACGAAGATTTCTCGACATCGCCGGCCTTGACTTTGAATTAAACACTTTTTGATAGAATATTTATTTTGTACAATAATGATCGTTATAAAAAAACTAAAAAATTAATTTTTAAATTTTAATTTACATGATTCTATGAAATCAAAAAAAGAACGTAAAAATTTATGTATCTATTATTTTGAATTAGAGAATATTATGGATTAAGAATACTCTTTCTGGTTTTATTATGTATTGAATTATTATGTACCGCATCCAATATAAATTACAATTATTATTTGAGCTAGTTAAATATGTAGTTTATTAGACATATATGTTATAATGCCTTGATGACGGGGAAGATTTAAACAGCCTAACTATCCGGGACTTTTACTGGATCTCAACCCGTCAAAAGGCATTTGTATTGGTCTCAAGTTTAAAATGAAGTGACAATAATTTTTATTGGTATTGCTTTAGTTTTTTTTCCTGGTTATATTATATTTGCATTCGTTTGAAGTGTTATATTATATATAATGTTAATTTTTTAACTATTAATAATCGTAGTTGTCATTATACGAAAATTATATAGTTAATAGAAAAATAATAATATTTTATTACTAATAGTATATATCAGACTTTAAGATATGTGGCTTTATAATGTTTAAAGTTGATAGGCAAAATATATATCTTTAGTTATAATGTATAATTCAACCATTTATAAGAATGAAATGAAAAACAAAAGCATGAATGTCATAACTATTTAAAATTAATGAAAATGTCTTATCTTATAATCAAGAGTTCAATTTTTATTACGAACACTTCTGGGTATTGCCTTCGACTATACCTCGATTTTGAATTGCATCCCTTGTAAATAAAAATTCATTTTGTACAATAATAACCGTTATTAATATATTAACTTTTAATATACACGATTTTGGGAAATAAAAAATTTGGAAAAAAATTATTTTATCTATAATTTTAAATTAAAGAATATGATAGATAAGAAATATTGTTTTATGATTTTATTTTGTATTAAATTAGTATTTTACTATACACAATTCCTAATACAATTTATACCGTACATAACATATTCATAATCATGAGGTAATTTTACACGTAGTTTCTCAGTTTTTTAAAAGTTTACTGGAAATGCCTTGATGCAGATTTAAGAAGTCTAACTATCTATGGCTTTTTATGGATCTCAAGCAGTCATAAGATATTTGTATTGGGCTCATAATTTGATATTAACGTAAAGTAACAATGGTTTTGAATAGAATATTGATTTATTTTTCTCGAGTATATTATATTTGCATTCGTTCGAAATATCATATTGCATATAAAGGACCTTTGATTAGATTTTAGTGTAAATGGCTTTATCATGTCCAAAATGATAGACAATATGCATTTTCTTTAATTCTAATTTATAATTCGAACAAATTATAAAAATAAGATGAATCGAAAAAAGTATGAGCATCACAATCATTTTAAATCAATAAAAATGTCTTCTCTAATAATCAGGAGCTAAATTTCTATTGCCAAGATTTCTCGGCATCGCCGCTTTCAACTAAATATTTTTTAATTGAACATTTATTTTTCACTATGATGACCATTATTGAAAATAATTAAAAAATTGTATATATCAATTTTTAATATTTATGATATTATGAGATCAAAAAAGATTAACTTTTTTATTTATCGATAATTTGTAATTTTTTTAGAAGGATATGATAGATTAAGAATACTCTTTGTGGTTATATTACAAATTAGTATTGCAAATAAGATATTCATAATAGTGAGGTTATTATACCTGTATTTTCTTAGTGTCTTAAGAGTATATGTTAAAATGCCTGGATATCGTGTTCTTGGGGCAGAATTAAGCAGCCTAACTATCCCAATCTTATTATTGGATCTCAACCAGTCATATTAAGATGAAGTAACAATAATTTTAAATGGTTTATTGATTTATTTTGTCCTAGTTATATTATATTTGCATTCGTTTAAAATGTTATATTATTGATAATGTTATTTTTTTAACTATATATAATCGTAGGTGTCATTATAAAAAATATGCATTCAATAGAGAAAATGAAATTTTTTTTATTCTAATTTTAATGTGTAAGGGATGGTTGATTAGATTTCATGATATATGAATTTATCTTATCCAAAATTGATCGACAACATACATTATCTTTAATTTTCATGTATAATTCAATCATTTAGACGAATGAAATGAAAAATACGTACGAGCTCCATAGTTTGTTTCAACTCAATGACAATGTCTTCTCTTGTAATCACAAGGCCATGTTTTTTTGTACGAAAACTTCTCGACATCGTTTTTGGCAATACTTGGACTTTGAATTTAAGATCTTTTAATTAATCATTCATCTTGTCGTATGATGACCGTTATTAAAAACAATTAAAAAATTATATATTGACTTTTAATACGCTCGATATTGCTATTATAAAAAAAGATTGAAAAAGACTATTTATTTATAATTTGGAATTGTTTAAATTAAAGGATATGATAGATTAAAAATACTCTATTTGGTTATATTATGTATTAAATTGGTATTGTAACATATACAATTTATATTTCAATATCGTAAATAAGAAATTCATAACTGTGAGATAGTTATATATATAATTGATTAGTTTCTTAAGAGTATATGTTGAAATGCCTTATGTCGTTTTGTGGGGCAAGCAGCCTAACTATCCAAGAATTATTTTTGGATCTCAACCAGTCATAAGACATTTGTCTTGGGCTCATAATTTGAATAATATACCAAAATTAAATAATATATAATATTATCCTCACACGATTTTAAATTAAAATATGAAATTTCAATTCAAAATATAAATATTGTATTAACAATAAGATAACAAATATTAAAATTAATTTTAGTGTTATTTGAGTGAATGAGTGGTTATTGACTTTTGGTATTTGATGGTATAGTGTAAAGTGATCCATAAAATCACTTTTTGTTAATTATATCGTAGAAGAAGGGGGTTGAATATAATAGTTGACAATCAATTCGAGATTCAACACAAATATGAAGAACATTTTTTATTTTTTATTGATACATAAAAACTTAAATGTAAATACAATAAACTCTCTCAAAGGATGAATATATATACTTGAGAGCTGCCTACTTTACACGAATGAATGATGAAAATAATAAGTAACACCTATAATAATAAGTAATATATAACATATATACTCTATTAAAAAAAAGATATTATTTTTATAAATAACTGATGCATTATGTATTCTATAATTGCTGAAATCACATATCTTTGCAAATCTTATCTATTCAAATATCTTTGCAAATCTTATCTATTCAAATAGAATCAATTATAGCATGGCAGATCTTGATAACTTAATTTCTGATGATAAACTCTGATGAATAAACACTAATGATGTTATGTCATGTCCCGTTCTCTAATTTCGATGAACAATTTCTGATGATAAATCGTGGCGTCACCAAATATATCTAATATAAATGGATTTATATATTTTTCTATAATAGTAGTACAGTAGTGAGTTATTGTTGAATGTTAGTCTTAACGAAAAACTTTCCTCTGTGTAGTTCAGGAAAATAATAATTTGATATCAATAAATCATGTCCATAACAATGATGATGGAATTTTGATAAGCAAAAAGAAAGGTAAATGTGAATCATGGATATGATTAATCGATGGATTTTCTTTCTATGATTAATTCTATGTTCACAAACCCATCAAAATACTAAATTAAAGCCTATTCGGGTAACTTTAAGCTATTCAAACAGGCTCTAAAATTTTAATAATACCCTTTAAATCAATGATTTTAATAAAATCTCAACTTGAATATTACCCAAATTTAAATTTTTTAGTAAAATCCTAGATTTTATTAATATATAAGTGAAGCTTCTCATCTTTCTTTTACTGCATGCTCCTATTCAAGTTATATGGGTTTAATAAAAAGTTATTTTTAGTAATAAAATTTGGAAAACTACATTTATCATGGCAATAAAAAATAATCTCTAAAGGTAATTTATTTTATAATTAAGAAAATACAAAAATAGATAGATGAATTGATTTGTGGAGGAGAAAATGTCAAGGCGCTTATGTGAGCATTTTCATTTCTTCAATATGTGCTTATTGCTTTATACAGTTGTCTGTCAAAACACTCATAAATTGTGAATGTCAAATTGTCAATCATCAGTTTCATGAAACTTGTGAATGTCAAATTGTCAATCATCAGTTTCATGAAACTTTGAAAACACGTACTGCAAACACAAAATATCTATAGGCATACAAATAAGTAGGCATGAGTCCGGATGGTGCATAATGTAACAATCACATATTAACGAATGCAAATACGTCCATTCACTCGGAACCTAAAAAAGAGAATGTAAATACATTCACTCCAACAGTTTTTATTCAAAAATTTAAATTTAAATTTGAATTATCAATTGATCCAATCTGATTCAAATTTTGATTCAAATTACTTTTGACATATTATAATACACAAATATCATATATTAAACTCTTTAATCCTTAAAATTTAATATTTAAATATTATAATCTATTTATATTACATCTAATAAATTAATTATATCAAAGATAAAATCTTTAATATACGTAACATCAAAGATAGTTGTACGCTCAATTAATGAAATATGTTATAAATTTAAGTATTATTCTAAAAAAAAAAATTTGTTAACTATTAATTATATACATTGTTAAATAAGTAATTAAAAAATCACAAATCAACTTTAAATCTAACAAATCGTAAATATATAAATAACAAATTACTATTCTATATTAAATTAATTTTGAATCAGTGAATAGTGATGATGGATCACTGAGAAGTATTTGGGATAATTGCCTCAAATTTGAATCTTAAAATTAGTATTGGAGATGCCCTAAGTATGATTACTGCTCGTACCATCATTTAACTTGCAGGCAGTTAAGTTTCTTTTGAGTTTTGACTTTAATTTGCCGAGTACTTTATTCTGCAACGACATTCATTCCGAAGGTGAATCGTTGCCGTTAACCCTGTTAATCTTAATTACATGAAGCCATATATCTCTAATTTTAAGTTGCTTTATAAATTATTTTTTATATATGTTTTTTAATGATATGTACGTATTTTAAGACGAATATAAAATATGCTTCTATAATTTATTTTATATAATTTTTTTGAATTAAACTTCAAATATTAAATTTTTATTTACGAAAAAAACATTTAAAGTAATTTATGGAGCTATATTATAAATGAGCGTTAAAATACGTGTTGTTCCCTCGTCACGTAAATTTGACAATAATTACATAATATCCTTTTATAATTTGTAAAATTTGAAAATTGCATATTGTAATAGATTAAAAGTACTTTATAATTAATCTTTTTTATTACATTTTTATTTATGTTATATATGTAATATTTGGTCAAAATTTAGTCAATTTACTCCTAAAAAGTTAAATAAGATAAAAGATTTTGGATGGAGTAAGTAAAAAATATAGAATATTCAGCTATAATTTTAAGTATTAAAATGTCATATACTCTTTCTCGATATTGCCTATTTTCTCCTCTCTTTTTTTTTTTTTGCTTAAATTAGATATTGGGCTCTGCTGGAGTTTTTTTGCAAAATACTGTATGTAGCTTTAAATTTCAATGTTGCTGCATGGTTGGGTTCGTGAACACTCTATAAGTGGGTGTGTACGCCATTGACCCCATGACAGGTCTTCTCGACTTTATATGTTTCCGATTAAAGTATATTGTAAGATTATGGATATCTACCAGCTATCGCTACTTGTTACGACTTTACTGTTGTGCTTAAGAAAAATTTGGCTTAGGCTTACAAATCTAAAGGTGATGATGGCTACTTTTAAGTTAATTAATAAAGTAAGGAAACGTAAACTTCATAGAAATATTGTTATACTTAATAACGAATAACATTATTAACAAATATTCGAATTTATATTTTAAACTAATAAATTGTCAAAATATTTAACTACCATGACTGAAATTTATTGATGAAATAACAATCAATTATACTTATTCATAATTGAAATAATTTTTCAGTTATAAACTCAAACTTACCGCAAAGATGAAAACCATTTATATTAAAAATATACTATCATTTATCTGAATAATGTATTTACATTAGAAATTTTACACCAAGTTTTTGTACTTCACTGCTGATGCTTTTCAAATTCACGTGTGTATCACTCCTTGACAGTGCGGGTCAACATGAGCAAGTAACCAACTACAATGCCTCACATTGTACTCCTGCACTGCTATGCACTGCTATAATAGTGAGTTTGAATTAAGAAAAAGATGCAACACCAGAGACATAAATTTTATTATATATTTATATTTTATCAACTCTAGCACTACACGCAGAGGACAGTAAATAGTAAATACGATTTTTAAATATACACTTACAACATCTATAAGCTTCTAATCATAAACCGGGCATAACCCACAATGTCAACATTATCAAAATCTATGACTTTAAGTTGTAATGCTTCTCTTTCAAGTTGCAATGCGATCCCAGATCCTGGTAGTAGAGCATATTCAATTTCATGAAAGTTATATTTGATCAAAACATGCATAACCTGCTCATGTCAAAGTATAAACACAATAAACTGGCAAAAATGTATTTAAAAATGGAAATGTCGAATTCGAGAAAAAACCAAGCAGCATAAACAAAGAGAAAAGGTTCCTGGATCAAGATCAAAGAAAGGGTATAGAAGATGAAAATGTTTATACGTCTTTAACTTTTTATAATTTATTTAACAAAATTTAGACAGATCTGAGGCTGCAATCCTGAATAGGTTGACCTGAGGCTGAATTATAGTGGAAATCGGGTTCAGCGACATCATCCAAAGATTGACCTAATTATCTTCCCAACTCTAATTGAAAAAGCAGGTATTAGTATGAAAAATTACAAAGAATGATCTTTAAAAAAGAAGCAAAACATTCAAGTTTTCCGATGTAAAGATCTAAAAGTCTGATTTTTCCCATAACAAATTAAAGATAAAACATATAAAAAAAATTTTAGCAACCAAAGAAGTAATACAATGAAATATAAAGAACAACAAACTCTAATTTATCAAACAAAAATATCAATATCGATTCTCCAGCCTCCTAATCACATATATATGATGTTAACATGAAATCTCCAAACGAAGCAAAAACATAACTTAGGATTTTTATCAAACATTTAAAAAGTATAGAAGCAAGTTGAATAAAACATTAAACAAAATAGAACGGTGATGCAAGCCCATATATAAACCATGAACACAACTTTATCAAGATAATTACCAATATTCTCATCAACACTTGAAACACAAAGAAAATTGTTAAATAAAATCATAAAGGAATAGAACACAAAGAAAAAGAAGTAAAGAAAACACTCTTAGATCTCTTAGATCTTCAATCAAACACTTGGACGACATGAATTAGAAGTAGTGAGATAAATAAAATTGATGAAAACTTACCCATGCTCTTGAAAGATGTAGATGACGAACAAACAATAACAATTGGAATCAAAAATCACTTCATTGTCTACCTGAAATAATTTGAAAAGAATATCATTAGTGAGATTTAAGATTTAATAAAACAAGATCGATACAATATAACAAAACATGATACAAATATGAAGCTCTGATAAAAACGAAAGTGAAATGAAAACAGAAATGAGGGAGGCATAGAAAGAAGGTAAAGAAAGCATGGGAAAAAGGTATTGTACTGTGATAGTTATTGAACTGTATAATTTAGAATTCAATAGGTAAAACAAATCAATGAAAATGAAACATCACATCAACAGTGCACATGACAGTAGGTGTGGTAAACTGAGGCATGGCCGAACTCTAAAAAGTGAAATATCAAAAAGTAAAAAGGACTGTTCTGGATATGGATTCACTGGATGGATGTAGTGGATGTTTTTAATGAGTAAAATATTAAAGGGAGACAAACAACGAAGCAAAGCAGGGGAGAGCAAAACTGTTCATTTTGGACATAAAAGGGCATAAAGGAGGGGGAGTACAATAAAGCATTTGAAGTAATATTTCAGATTTGAAAAGGTTAGGAAGGTAAATTTGCATCAAAAAAGGATTCAGCCTTTATAATATAGATAGATGTGTTGTATAGGTGATAGGGATGTGTGAATAACTAAATTGGGTTAATATATTTGAAGAATTTGTTAAATTATATATCATTTTCGTGGTTACAGATTTTGGAAATCGGAACTGACTTGTTGTTAATATATTTGAGCTCTAGTTGATGAAATTTTAATATGTAGAATTAAGCCATATCTTTGCCATGCCTAGACTTTGATTTGATTCATTATGTTTTTTATACGAATGCAAGTTAGATGCTGGCATGCTTTCGGATTGCTGTTTATATGATGACCGGAATTTATTGTTGGAAGGACTACCTGATATTTTGGTACACGTTTTTTGTTTGCGGTGTTAAAAGAGATTTTGTTTGAAAATGCTAATCGTGGTTCTTCTTTTTCCACGAAAGTTTAGTTACTGGGTTAACTTTAAATCCGACAATAAGGTTAGTCAATTGCCGGTAAGTAGTGTTCAAAATTCTGAAATATCAAAGATATATGGTTGGGGACTGACAAAAGAGCACTAGCCTGAATGAAGTTCCTCTGTTCTATGTTCCTCTGCTCCTGGCTTATGAGGGGATTGATGAAACCTGTATAGATGCACTTCTTATATATAGTACCTTTTTCAATAGGTTATAGATGCAGCTGCAACGAAGTAGATTGATTTATATGTAGGAATATAACCTAAATTGTGTATCATTCTTTTAAGTTCCTAAGAACCAAGAATAGGTTATTCTTTGTTATTCGAATTAACACTGAGAAAACCACTGAAATCATGAGAAATGAGAAGCTTCACTTCAATAAGACTCCATACAGAACTCTGCAACTGAAAATGTAGATTCTGATTCAGTTCATGCCTTAAAGTAGTATCGATTCTACTATTTCTCTGGTGCACAACTATCAATAAAGAAGTTGATGACAAAATACGAGTTCCTAATCAATGTAGAAGCTGCCGAAGGAGTCTAAAGTGTATGTAAGAGAAGAAACAGGGGATTTTATTGTATGTAAGCCATTTTATTGTATCTTAGATCTTTTGAAACAATTGTACAATTGAAACAATTGTACATGTAGTGGTGGATTGTAGTGAAGTCGAGAAGTTGTTCAGAACTCTTTCTGGAGTGAAATTGAATATTGCTAGTTTGAGAAAAACAGAGAGAACAAAAATTGATGAAATAACAAGAGAAAATGTAAAACTCTGCAGACAAGAAAAAAAGGAGTTGAAAGTTAATACGCTTAGTCCAGCCATGACTCTAGGCTTACAGATATGATTTTAAAGTATTACAGTATTACATAGAGCAACTACACTTGCATTTTGACAAGCACTTCTTGCAATCAGAGACCTTAGGGTAGCCACCATTGCAATCACATTTCTTGATACACTTACTCTGAGAAGTACCGCCCCACAAACACTGCGCCATGCACCGCATAATCTGCTGACACGGAGGGCATCCGGACTTGAAACGTTTAGCAATGCAGCTTCCGCAGTCACTCCTATCCGAGTAGCAGCCCAGAGCTGGCGAGTTGATTATCAACAGAACCATAAGCAGCATGTACACAACAGACCTTGTTGATATCTTTATCTTCTCCATCTTACATCAAGGTACTAATTTGATATGTTTGTTAAGTTTTGGTACATAGGCACCTTATATTATGAATTTTAACAGCTGGGTACATATCTAAGAACAGCTGGTTCCTCATTCATTATGGTTTAATGTTGTTCATATTTAAGGAGTTAGTTGAGTCTTGGTTTGCTCAAATGTTATCTTATATTCTTGGTCTTCCCAGTTCTGACACTACTAGTTAAAACCTATTGGTGTTTAGTAAATACTAGTACTACTAGCTCTAAGTTTGTGACAGATTTAATCTTATTTTTTCTCAATTTGAATAACAAATATATAAGTAGTATTGATTGTTAAAGGATCTGAGCTTGATTTTTATATCTGTACCTTGCATCATCTCCAAAATTTTTATAAAATGATCCCATTCTTTTAGCCGTACCCTGCATCATGTCCGAAATTCTTAGAAAACGATTTCCGTTCTATACAAGGATAGAAAATTTCAACATAGAAAATTTCAACATCGAAAATGTATTTGGTATCGATAAAAAAATGCACTAAACATCATTCTCTTTCCCGTTAACCGGGTTAAAATCGTATTATTCAAACGGTCCATATTAGGCTGACATAACATCTGGGCTGACAAACTACATAAACCTTAACTTATTAGAACAATTCTGGACAAGACATAACATCTGGGCTGACAAGTCTACCATTTCTAATAAACTCAACAAAAGCACGATACTCCTGGCAAATTTTTACTTCTGCATTTCCCCTTAAAAATGGTGGAAAGAATAGCCAAGAGCTTGTAACAACAACATACATTACGGTCAGAAGTCTGGAAACCATGGTGGGAAGCGGGAATTTTCCTCCCACCGTCTTCTTCAATACCATTTCGATACTCAAAGACACCCCGTGAAGAAGAAAGAAACACGTGACCTCCCACCTTGTCTTTTGTCTTCCGTAAGTATAGAAAAACAACTCGTGCATCAAACCAGATACAAAAAATGTAGCAAGAACGCCAAGAAACGCAGCTCGTG
>PHNY01293690.1:0-10943 GCA_003724115.2 Anethum foeniculum | reverse complement strand
CCCAAACCTAATCCAACTCATGGATTCGTCACCTATATAAGGGATCTGACCCCTCATCTCAGAACTACGTTTTTTGACTTGATCCTTAGCGAGCAGCAAGGTACGTAGGCATCTTGTAAAGTCAGTTTTAAGTCACGAAACACAAGAGCAGTCATTAAGGCTCGAAGCTTACAACCCTATTTATAGAAATACAGAATTTAATTCACAACAACTGGTGATTAGAAAAATATTATCAATTTAGTTAACTTAAAATAATTCAAAACTTATGAATATTCATTGATATTTTTTTAATTTTTTCCATATTTTGTACTAAATATAATTTGAATAGATGAAATATAATAAAAAATAAAAAATAAAAAATGTGAAATATGTCTATACCAAATTCTAGTAATATTTATTATTTATCATCTATTATTGTATAAATTTTATATAAGAATAATCATTTTTCAAATTATAAAATAATAAGAAATATACGTATTGACCGCTAACTAAGTAACGTATATGAATTATTAATAGTAAGAGCATTAATTAATTATTACTGTAATATATAGGTTAATTCTCAAAATTATGAAAAACTAAATAATTTTAGTAAGAAAAATAGTACCACGTACAAGTAAAAAATATTTCATGGTATCAAATGAAAAATGTTAATTATATAATAGTATAATTAGGAATATCCCATATTTATAAAATTGAACTAATTTTATTTGATAAAATGTTTTTACATAGATTAAGTCATATGTACAACATACAGGTAAAAAATGTTTAGTAGAGATAATTTCCCTACTACATTTGACCTTTTAGCAATTTGGTCCATGATCAAAATTATAATATTAGATTTATATAAATTTGAACCTTTAAGTATCTTAAATATCTCAAAAAAATTGATCGCTTTAGGAGATACGGTTTAGGGTTTCATGTCTCAAATAATTTTGTCAAAAAATTCTTTGGAAATAGGTAAGGTGAATAACTAATTATTTAATTTTAAAAATATTTATATACGTTCATGTAGTGATATAGTAATGTGTATATATCATTTGTAGTATGATGAGCAAACAAAGAAGCGAGAACAAAGGCGGAGGATATGGAAAAAGAAACAACCAATGTATAGATACATAAATAAGTTACAAAGTATTCAAATGCATGTATACATAATATACTTGTCCAATCTGTAAACTCTTTCTGTAAAAAAACTACGTAGGAGGAGAAGAAGAAGAAAAGAGCATACAAAATGCATCATTTACCAGCACCAGCCTTGAGAGACAGGCATAAAAAAGATAAAACGCATATGCATATGCATATGCATATATCAGCGCCAACTGCAGGATTAAGAGGTAAACATAGGGCAAAGGCATCAAAGAAGAAGCATCATTCTTCATCACCTGTTACGAGTGTAGGTAGTTCGGGTTCCAATATGGTTCCCAGTTTGGGTGATGCAGCTGAGTTAGTTGGATCGGATCAGCCCACTCTTAGTGAAAAACTCAAGGTTTTTAAAGCTTCTGGTTTTGATCCTGAAGGATTTTTGACTACTAAATGTCGTAATATGAGCCAAAAGGTTGGTTATGGTTTTACGTATTAATTGTTCGTGTTCAAAAGAGAACAGTTTTAATGTTTGTACAATTTTTTAAAGATGCAGAACAATTACATATATATACTTCATTAGTAAATTTTGTTTATATACCATGTGTGGAGAGTGGTGTCAGTTTAATTATGATATAATACGGAGAATTTGATGCTTAGTTACTTGTGAATGTAATGCTGTTAATTATTTCTGAAATTAATTTTATTGAGAGCACAGAAATTAGCAAGTGATTAAAATTTTTGAGTGATGCAATGTTACACAGGAAGTAAAGAACTTGTGCTTGTACCTTCTTGATTTAAAAAAGGCATCGGCTGAGGAAATGCGAAAAAGTGTGTATGCTAATTACCCATCTTTCATACGGTAAGCGTCTTTGTTTGATATGATTAATGCTAGTACGTTTCATTCTTATGTGCTGCTCACGTATGTCTATCAATATCTTGTCGAAATTAATAGACTTAGAATCTTTAAGGATACTTGAGAAAATGAGTCTGAGTCGTTTGACATCTATGACATGAGAGCTGTTTCACAAAATCTATAAGGGTAAAGAACATGACATGTAATGTGTTTGGAATATGCAGGACATCTAGAGAGATTTGTGATCTTGAAGGGCAGCTTCTTGATTTGAGAAACCTGTTATCCTCTCGGGCGGTTCTTGTGAATGGTTTAGCTGATGGAATACGTATAGATTCCTTCACTTCTCATCATGACGAAAAAGAAGGCGATTTTACTTTGGATGACATTGAATCTTCTAACCAAGAAAGTTGGTTAGTAGAATTTACAGAGACTCTGGAGGTTTTACTCGCTGAGAGAAGAATTAATGAAGCATTAGATGCACTTGACGAAGGTGAACAAATTGCAAAGCAAGACAATCGCAATCAGTCATTGACATCAACTGCGATGTTACAATTGCAGAATAATATAATCCAACATAGGCAAAAGTTAGCTGATAGCCTTGTGGAATCTGCTTCTCATCCATCTGCTACTGGTGTTGAGCTTCGTTCAGCTGTACAAGCTCTGAAAAGACTTGGTGATGCTCCTCGAGCTCATGGTTTGTTGTTAAGATCTCATTACCGAAAGTTGCAACACTATCTAAGGGATCTTCATCCAGCAGGACCTTCACTTGGAGCAGCATACATTACTGCCATTTCACAGATTACCTTTTCCACCCTGGCACAGGCAGCTAGTGATTCATTAGCCATATTTGGTGATGAGCCTTCCTATACATCTGAGCTTGTAACTTGGGCTGTCAATCAAACTGAGAGTTTTGCCCTTCTCGTCAAGAGACACTTTTTAGCATCACCGGCATCATCAGGGAGCTTAAGAATAGTTTCAGAGTCCGTCCAAGTATGTTTGGGTCACTGTTCTACGTTAGAAGCTCGTGGAATGGTTCTCTCTCCGGTTCTCTTGAAAATATGCAATCCTTGTGTTCAGCAAGCATTTACCGCCAGCTTAAAAAGAATAGAACAAAGCACAGCCGCAATAGCCGCCTCAGACGATTGGTCACTTAATTATCCACCGCTTGGTTCACGCTCTGTCAGTGCTTCATCTCTTTTATCCCAACCAAAGCTTTCAAGCAGTGCTCATAGATTTAATTCAATGACTCAGGTTTTAGTTTCCTCTTACTTTATATACACATGTCATTTGTAAATTTATATATGTAGCTACATTATTTTGTATTATCAACAATTATCCTTGTGTTGAAAGAAGTGAACTGTTGTAAAATTATCCTCAACATACCTAAAAGCTTGAGATGTTATAATTGTTCATTTGCACTAATATGGATCTTTAATGCAGGAAATATGTGAGGACGTAGGTTCACTTGAAAACTTGAGTTTGGCTAACCATGCATTGGAAAGTCTTTTGCAACTCTTTGATTCATACATTAAAATGTTAATAAACGCATTGCCCAATTCAACGGAGACTGAGAACTTGGAAGGGAGGATTGTCCGGATTGCAGAGACCGAAACCCAACAATTAGCCTTGCTTGCTAACGCACTAGTGTTATCAGATGAGCTGCTTCCACGTGCTATCAGCAGGTTTTCACATTTGCCACAAACTGATGATGGCTCTCGAAGAGGTTCAGATAGGCAAAATCGGGCCCCAGAGCAAAGAGAACTCAAAAAGCGGCTGCAACGGTTGGTTGATCAATTGCGAGATAGTTTCTGCCGCCAGCATGCACTTGATTTGATCTTCAACGAAGATGGTTCTGTCCGTTTATGTGCAGAAATGTACTTTAGTATGGATGAAGCTGCGGAAGATTTACCTGAATGGTTTCCTTCTCCAGTATATCAGGTAAATGAATGCATTTCAAGGTATTAAATCTTGGTGGCTGTATATAAAATGGAAGGTTACCCATAAAACACAACACAGCATAACATGCCAAGTTAAAATTCTAGCAAGTTGTAGTGCATTATTTTTTGGAGTTTGGGGTAAAAGTCAGTGATCTCAAGTCACTTTAACCAGTTTTATGTGCCTGTAGAATCCCCTAAGCCACCTGGTTTGTTTTGCTTGGTATTGCTTTGCACCTGGTGAAGCTAGTGCTTGAATTTATTATGAGAAGTTGGAGACTATGTAGTGAATGGATATACAAAATCAACTCAATTTTGAAAAATAATTAATTTTACCAACTAAAACAGAGAATAGTTGCATGCAGTGTGAAAGTTATCACTTATGAAGTTACGAAGCATCTTTTGTTGTACAAAATTATTTGATCAGTACAACTTTTGGACATTGAAAGAGTTATTTGTATACATATATAATTTTTTCATTATAGGAGCTGTTTGAAAAGGCGACTCTGGTTGCAAGCATGGCATCTGATGTGTTTGTTGGAAAGGATAGATTTGCTACAATTCTTCTGATGAGGCTTACAGAGACTCTTATCTTGTGGCTTTCTGATGATCAATCCTTTTGGGAAGATATTGAGCAAGGGCCAAAGAGTTTGGGTCCTTACGGTCTTCAACAGGTCTTCTTTTCTACTTACCTATATATCTGTTATAATCATTGAACATCATCACTAAGTTATTTATTATTTTTAGACCCCTTTAATATTTTCATGTCTTGACTATTCCTGACATCTTAGGTTTTCCTTTGTTTTCTCTGGATGCAGTTTTATTTAGATATGCAGTTTGTCATACTTTTTGCATCTCAAGGTCGCTACTTATCTCGAAATCTTCATCAAGTAATCAAGAATATCATTGGAAGAGCTATTGACGCAGTTGCTGCAACCCAAATAGATCCTTATAGGTACTACACTAAACTTAAGAAGAGTGTGTATTTTTCAGATTTCCAGTACTAATTATGCCATATAATAACTAGAAGAGGATAAAGAATGTCATAAAATTTTCTACCATGTGTTCTGTTTTTCGTAGTTTTGATTGTTGTTATCATTTACATCCAATGTCTAAAATATCTTGACCCATGCAGTGTATTACCCGAAGATGAATGGTTCACTGATGTCGCTCAAATAGCTATAGAGGTGTTGTCAGGAAAAGAACCTGGTGAGAATGACAATGATGGTACTCGCAGCCCTATAGCACCACAATCCGTAGAGTGTAACTAGAATTGTTTAACAGGTCTATAGAGAAAATAGTCTCATTTGCGGCCTGCTGTCTACACTGTTATTTGTTATTAGAGCGTTTCTTATCTTCAGCCTTCGTATGTACTTTCTTTTAGTTTTCGATATTCCGGAAATGTAAATCAGCAATGCTCCAAGCATCATAGAATATCCATGTGTGAAAAGATTGTGTACGGAAGTTCCTCAAGAAATAGTCACTTTCATATCACTTGGTGTTTTGAATTTTATGATCAACCATTGCTTCAGAGAGAATTCCAATGTTTAACTTTAAAGACCTTACGATTAAAATTTTCGAGAAGTCGAATCAGGTGAAAATCTGTGTACAGTTATGTGCTCATCCAATCGCTTCTTGTTAAGGATGGAGGATGTGTTATTGTGTTGTTTACAATTATAAACGCATAAACACGCTGTCTTTTTTCTTTTCATTTTATTTCCAGGTTCTCAATAGTAGGAGAAAGGAAGTATCGAATGAAAAAGAAATCGGTTTTAGATTAAACATCAGGTAGGTGACTGACATTCAAAAAATTCAAGTAGTTCAAAAAATTCAAGTAGATCATTCATTGCAAATTTGAGTAAAACTGATCATCAATTAATTAAATTTGATCATTTCGTTAAAGTCGAAAATTGGAATTACCTGAAATTGAAAATAATAACATAGGTGGGTAGAATTCGTTTTGGGATTTAATATGATTATCCATTTTTAACATAAATGCCCAACATTTTTCGCTATTGTATTATGTTTCCAGTGTACAGTGTATAGGATAGAGCGCGGTTCGATTCGAGGCAATTTTTGGATAAAACCGAAATCTAAACTGCGTGTTCTCAATTTTTAAAATTTAAAATCGCAACCGAAACCATCGGTTCGGTTTCGGTTTCGGTTTAAGAAAACCTTAAATCGGTTACGGATTTAAAATTGCATCACACAAAATTAACAAAACATATATAACTGATAGACTTAAAAAAGTTAATACAAACTACATAGATAAATTTAAAATTATATTGTTAAAGACTATCTGTTCTTGTAAAAATAAGCATACAAAAGGTTAATAATAGATTATTAAAGTTCATTAAACATGGAAAATGAAAGAGACATGAGGCAAAGAGGCATGGAAAATGACATCGGGGCTCTTCAGGATGACAAGATGCAGCAAAGACATTATGTAACTTCTCGCACCTATGACAGTCTCTCTTCGTTAACACACATAATCGTATGTGGACAATCCTACCTACTAGTGCAAGTAACGGAAGTTCCTAATATGCAGCTTGTTCAAGTAATGTGATTCAACATTTGATACACAAAATTTACTATTGTTTATAATAAATAATTATCTGCATACTCTTACCCTTAATGAAATAGTAAATAGATTAGCCTTAATAGTATACAAGGCTGAAGACAATAGATTAGGAGCACTACAGCACATACTCTTGGTAAGTTAGCCTTAATAATACAAGGTTGAAGCCCAAGTCTAAAATAATAGTAACCCAGTACAAAATTTTAATTTTTAATAATTATATTTATAAAACATATGTATTTATTAATTTTAAAATTATATATATGATATTATTTATTTATATTTAATTATTTTAATAATAGGATCAGTTTTGATTTTTCGGTTCGGTTTTATGTATAATCACAAACTAACAATCGGTTACGGTTATGGTTTGTAATTTTCCGGTTTCAGTTTCGGTTCGGATTAAACAGTTCGATTATTATCGGTTTTTAGCAAATTCGGTTCTGATTTCAGATTTTTCCGATTTTTTGCTTAGCCCTGACCGTGTGTGGTGTATAATCTATTGGACATAAAACAATGAGGGTACGGGGGGAGGCAAGATAAATTATTTTATTTTTTGAAATGACAGTATTCACAAATCATAACTAATATAAATAATCTATTTGTACTAAGTAAGTGCAAAGGTCCCAAAAAAATTTTGCAAAAGTTTTCCAAAAAATGAGTTGTCATTTTTTCATTAGTTGCATATTCATAATTTAATAAACCCCGCCTGTATTAATATATATGAATCCCACTAATTAAAACATGACATGTGCCATACCTATAGTACTACTAAACATTAAAAGTTTGGCCTCTTGTAATTTGGTCACTCAACTCATGACTGTTAGATTTGATAATAATCATTAATATAAGAGTATTAACATAAGTTACGTGTGTATAAAGGTTTAGATTTGATAATAATCATTAATATAAGAGCTTGATACCCTTAATACATATTAACATAAGTTACGTGTGTATAAAGGCTTTTTAATGTGACTACACGATGTGTACATTTGTAATTGCACAACTTGATTAAAGTTACAACTTTACCATTAAAAATATAATGTGTACTCACATAACTTCCCTAAGTACGTACTTAGGGGCATTTTTCCCTAGATATAACACTAAAATTATTATATAAAGTAATCTAAAAGTCGAATCACACCAATAATCTAATTAATTCTGAATCATAATATTTTAATTGAAACACATAACATTAACTTGGTTTGGTCTATGAACCTATTTTTGGATAGTTTATGAACTTATTTATTTTTAAAGCCTAATTAAATGCTTTTAAATATTTTAAAAAATTATTTATCTATTTTTACATGCCTAATTACTATATATAGCTATTTAAAGGATAAATATATTCAGATATACTTATTCAACCATACTTAATTTCTTAAAAAAATTTAATTAATAAAATAACTAAAATAAAAATAATAAAATTTTAATTATTTAAAAAACTATGCATCGCACGTGTTATACACTAGTAATATATTATTTTCACTTTAAAATAACATTATCAATCTCCAAATGATTATCGTCCTATTAGTCTATGCAATGTCATGTACAAGTAGTTAGTATCCATGGTAATTTTAAACAAGTTTATAAAAGTTCTACCACATATCATTAGCTAATCTCATAGTGTGTTAATTCCTGGGAGATTAATTACTGATAATGTTTTGGTCGCGTATGAACTGTTTCACTACCTTCGGAGAACAAAGAAAGGTGTCAAGAGTTTCATGTCAATGAAATTAGACATCAGTAAAGCATATGACCGAGTAGAGTTGCTTTTTATTCAAGAAATGGCATTGAAGATGGGGTTCAGTGAGATTTTATAAACCTTAAGATGTGTGTCTTCTGTATCACTTTCTATTTTTTTTAATTGTTTTTCATTTACCCAATTTTCAGGCCTAGTAGAGGGCTCCGAAAGGGTGATCCATTATCCTATTTTTGTTTCTAAATTATGCCGAAGGTTTCTCGGCTCTTCTTCAAGATGTAGAGCGTAAAAAACTCATACACGGTGTTAAACTTGGTCAGAAGGTAGCGCCTATTTCTCACCTATTTTTTGGTAGATGATATCTCTAATTTAACAGTGCAATTGAAACTGAAGTAGAAGTTATTAATGACATTAATACAACCAATGAGGTAGCCTTGGAAAAAAAAATAAATCTTGAAAAGTCAAAATTATCTTTCAGCCAAAATTTAAGCCTGAATACTCAAAATATGCTTCAAAGAAAGTTACGAATTAAGGAAGTGGAAGAGTATAGAAAACATCTTAAACTTCCTACATTGAAAGGGAGATCAAAGAAAGTTGCTTTTCAGGTTATTCAGGATTGAGTTTGGAAAAAACTTTAGGCTTGGAAAGAAAAATGTTTGTCAAGAGCAGGAAGAGAGGTGTTGCTGAAGTCAATAGGTCAAGCTATTCCTACTTATGCTATGCAATGCTCTAAATTTCCTGAAAAGGTTATTGATAGTATGAACACATTGTGCATAAATTTCTAGTGGAGACAGAAAGATAAGGAGAGGAAAATAGCCTTATTTAGTTGAGGAAAGTTATGCAAGTCAGGACAAAGCTGAAGTAGGAAAGAGGGACTTAGGGGCATTTAATAAGGCGCTTCTTACTAAACAATACTGGCGTTCACATCCTAAGTCTTTTGCTGCCTCAGTTTTAAAGGATAAATATTACCCTCAAATAAACTTCTGGGAAGAAAAAGTTTCACTAAATGCAAGCTACATTTGGAGATCGATTCTGTCAACGAGAGATCTCTTACTTCTCGGGTGAAGATGGATACTAGGAAATGGAGGAATGCTTAAATTCTGAAAGGATACATGAATTCCCGATTTACCAGGAGGTCGTCTATACTCACCAGCCCCAGCGAATGAAGTGAATAATAATATGGATACAAAGTGGGGAGTTGATGATAATACGGGTTGGAATATACATGCTCTCGAGGAACATTTGACAAATGAAGAGATTCGTGCGATCAAAAAGATTTTCACTGCTGAGAGTAATTAAACAAATCTATAAGTTGGGCTTACTCAAAAAATGGTGAATATAATGTTCGAAGTGCATATCATCTAGAGATGCAAATTAAATCAGGTGACGTGGGTGTAAAATAATATATATTGTGGTATAAGATCATGTTGGGGCATTCTTCTAACACCCTTAAGGTTTTAGAGCAATCGGTTACTTAACATGGTATCAGAGCCCGGTTTAGGAAGGGATTCAGGTTCGAGTCTCCCACCCCCATTTATTTAATTTAAATATGTAGGCAAACAGAGAGCAAGAGGTACCTGAAATCAAGATTATAAGAACAAAAAATACCCAAAAATGTTCGAGTCACGTGAAAATCACGCTCTCCTTAAAACAGATAAGCCCCCTTCCTCGTGGTGCTTGAAGGTTGATTGGTTTCCGTCTCCCAGGATACAACGAACAAAGGTGATTTTCAAGCACTTAACAAACCCGCCTTCTACGAACTTATCAAACACGGCTTTCTATCTCACAGAAACTGAACTTAGGGCTCTAAGAGGAATGCAAGAAAAACTATGAAAATTGTATAGTTTTTTTGTGTGTCAAACAATGATGCAAGAGGTTCTATTTATGGGGGGGAATTATGTAACTTACACACAATATTAACTTTGTAACCTCCACACTAATGACCAAATAAAATTGAGCTCATTATTATAGGAGTTACAAAATCAAACTTGCAAGTTACAAACCAAATAAAATAATATGCTATTAATTTTATTCAAAAATTTGTCTAACAAAATATTTGTTGTTANTTTATTGTTGTCAATCGTAGCGAAAAGTATCGTACGATTGAGGGGGAGTGTTAAATAATATATGTTGTGGTATAAGATCCTGTTGGGGCCTTCCTCTGACACCTTAAGGTTTTAGAGCAATCGGTTACATAACAGTGGGCTCATCGATTTCAAACACAAAGATTGGGGTCTAGAAAAAAATCAAGAATGTTGAGGTTCCTCCGAAAGTTAAAATTTTAATGTGGAGAGCTATTGATAATGCCCTCCCTACTATTGATACACTGGCCAAACGTGAAATTACCACTAACCCTCCTTAGCCCCGATACGGTAAAACTACTGGAGATGTATGTCATCTGGTGTTACAATGTAAAGAAATCCAAATTCTCTGGCATATCTCACCATCAAGAATGGAAAATATTGAAGGAGGAAACTAGTCTATCTTTGAATGGTGCGAACTTATCATCAAAAATTGCAGGTTAGATCATTCTTGAGAGTTAATCATAATGTTTGTCTGGAATATATGAAGTATGAGAAATATGTGGGTGTTTGAAAAGAAAAAAAGGGATCTAGTCTTGGTTTATAACAGAATATTAAACCTTTTGGATGAGTTCGAGGCATGATAAGTGCATTTTATATCTACTTGGAACGCTCTATAATGGCTTAAATTGGTGTTTTGTACTCAAGTATGTTGTGTCTTTTGATGTGTTTTTGTTTGTTTTGTGCAGAGTTACTAGTTGAGGCAAGGAAG
>PHNY01293671.1:9053-20886 GCA_003724115.2 Anethum foeniculum | reverse complement strand
GGTTGACACTATATGTGTTGATAATCGAGTTATCATTTTGAAAGAACCCTAGCAGCTCTTAGTAATATTGTTCATTACTAAGAGAGTATTGTAAAATACAGTCTATTAATATAACAGTTTTATTCATCTTGGAGTTATTAATCGATTTGATTGTGTATACACTGTATTCACCCCCTCTACAGTGTGTGTGTGACCTAACATCCCCCATAATCCTTATCTAATACACTACTCCAGAACCATTGGATCAACATTTTAAGGGCCCAAATTGAATTATTTTTTTTACCGATCCGCTATAATTTTCCGCGGATCGGAAAAGTTTCAATCCACGAAAAATTATAGTGGATCAGTAAAAAAAAATAATTTAGTCTAATCCCTTAAAATATAGATCCGACGCCTTGGAGCAGTCCCTGATACCCGATTGTCAGGTAACAAGACCCCCTCAAAAGACACTAAACATAAATTAGTTGTGCCAACTCCACCATGACAGGCATGCTATCTCCTTCAGATCAATATCGCTCTGGTAGACTAAAACACAAATAAATCATGCCACCTCCATCACCAGCACAGGGGATGCTATCTGCTATCTCCTTCCGATCAATATTTCTCAGGTAATGATATCAATCAACTAAATGAGAGATTCTGATATATTCTTTTTGAAAAAAAAGATTCTGATATAAGGATAACTATAATCACTATTTAGGCAATTAATATCTGCCTTATAAACTAAATATATTTAAAGATTTTAAGTAAAAAATGTTTCCATGCATAGACATTTATTCCGTTATTACCGCTCCAACTTCAAGTATTATATACACACATGTAAGAACACATTTTGATCTTAGAAAACCATAAATCAAAAACCCTATCCATTTTTCATCCTTGCATTAGTTTTTGAAGAATAGCAGTAAAATATGTTGACTTGCTTTGGATTCGGCAAAAGCAAGAAGAAGCTTTATCCCTTCACGGTACATAATTTTCTTTCTATGCAGCTCTCATGTAACGCATTACATATAAATTCCAATAAATTCCAACGTCGTAAAACTCGGAAATCGGATCTACTCGGTTACGTCTCCAAAATCCGAGTAATTGGCCGATTTTCCGAGTACTCGTTTTCAGCATCCGAATATTCGCTTATATCCGAATCGGTTCACCTCCAATTTCCGAGTACTCGTCCGATTTGACCGATTTTTACTACACTGATAAATTCTTAACATATTTTTTCTGAAATTGTGGATGCAGAGTTTTATTGTGAAAGTAGATCCAACTATAGCATGGGAATCAACTATGGCAAAAATCTTGAAAAAGACCAAACTAAGTGATAAATTTTTTCCTCTCAACTTCATAATGTTTTTTTTTTTTTTGATAATTAAACACTCTGGTTGAGATGTTGTCCAGTACTTGCTTTTTGTTTTTTGTATGATTAAACACTCTAGATGTTGTGGAGTACTTAGTTTTTGTATTTATACAGGGATATCTAATATCAAGATGCACGGAGAGGACATGTTTCAAGTATCTGGAGCGTTGGATCCAAGACGACTGCTTAAGGTGTTGGCGAAAACCGATAAAACAGCACACCTTGTTGGCATTCAGTCCGGTGGATGCTCTCAGAATTTATATATGCCTGAATTCGAACAACGTCAAAGATTTAAACAAGATCTAAAAGATGCTGCTGAGATGCAAGCTTATTACAATGTTTTGTATTCGAGCTATGGTGGTGGCTATGGCTATGGACAAAGCAATTATGGTCACAACTTTGGGAATGGTTGTGTAAGAAACTACGGTAATGCTCATTGTCTTCATGAGTAGGTGAGGCGATACGAAGAAACATCTGCTATGAGTATGCCTTTTGTAATTTTTATGTCCTAGTCCTTGTAGGAATTTCGGGATTATGGACTTCAGTGTATTAGCATTGATGATTATTCAATAAATGTTTAGGTTTGACTATTTTGCATCATCTATTGCTTTATTTTTATGTCTAATGGAAATTCAAGCATCAGATACCTGTAGCTGAATAATGCAAGCATCATCAAATAGCAAAATCTGTTTAAAAACACTTCCATTCTATGACAGGGGCTCATGCCTTCATGGCAGCAAAACAGTAACCTGATCGGTGTTCAGCGCCTCTACTTAAGCTTATCTCCCTCTCATGCCACCTGTGGCCAATTCCACAAATATGCTCTAAGGTCAGTTAATTAGTAGCAGTGTTGCCTGTAGATTCCAGATTTTAATTTAGCTTATATGCTGGCAAGGGGGAAAAGAACTTTAGATCAATATGGAGATAGCACTGGTATTGATTATAGTCACCTTCATTTAGTCAGTTAGCACCGCATATAAATATTATCATGAACAAAAATGAAATTGTCAGTATATTCTTCTAAGCTTCACTTTGTATGAATTTGCATTCTCATCTACAACAGGGTAAGAAGTAAGTACTATAGTTTCCAAGACTCTAGAAACCAGCCACCTCTCTCAATTTAAGGGTTCGGATTTTTTTCCCTGACTAGTGAATCAGAGAATTTAGCTATTTTTGCTAATCTATAATCAAGATTTTCAGTGAAGGCGAACATGCGATCTTTCTGCCTCATGATGATCCCAAAAACTGCTATACAGAACGTGTAGTCCTAGGTATGGAGGTAATATATCTATCCTCACATAAGAGAAATCTCTGATGGCTGCAAATCTTTAAGACTAGCTTGCCTGTCTAGGAATAACGGCTCATTTGTTGTGTCATCGGCCTAGAAAATTTAATATAGACTGTGGTTTAATACTTCTGAACTCAATCAATCATTTTATCCCCAGAGTATGTTTCCTGTAACTTTTTTCTTTATTAAGTACGTTTATGTAACTTGAACTAAACGTAAATAGAGGAAACACTTCCTATGATCTTGCACTTGCAGGAATTTTGATCTAACCATGTTAGCTGTTTTGTTTACACCACGAGAGTAGTGCGTCTGAAGCATGTGAAACAATTATCTATATAATTTTAAGGTCCACCTGGTCTCCTAGGGGTAATAATAGAGATGGGAAAATGATTTTCTGCATCTAATCCAGAAGTGCAGGCTCCATATAAAGGACAATCACAGACCATAATACTTGGGACTGGCGTCTCCAGACTCTTAAACAATGTAGGAAATGTAAAGTATTGCTTTGCGAAATAAATAGCCGGAAATTGCTACGAGCACTAACTTCAGATATTCTAGCTCTGTTCGTTTTTATGTACACAGACACTTACTAATTGAGAAACTACTCTTTTCTTATAGTCTGTCCATATGAGTTAGTTGTTTTTCTATAGAGAAGGTGTTCAAGAACATATTACGATGAATATAGAAGCCTGGAGCAACCATCGCCAATAAAGCAAAACATGTAACCCACATAACAAGAGAGATTTCACAAGATAAACACAAAGAAGCGACTTATACAAACTTTGCCACATCATAGAATCAACTTAAAAGAAGGGTAACTTATTTTTATGATTTTATTTTTTTAAATAAAACTTGAATGTGTATATTTTTATTCAGAAATTTTTTTTTGAAAAAAAAAGTTATGAACTATACTTTATATGCACCTAAAAATGTGTGTCAAACACTCCCGCCTTATAATGCGCCGGACACTCACTCCGAAATATTCCGATATGCCCATTCCAATATACACACGAGGCTACAGCCTTCTAATATACCAAAGAGCCTTGGCTCTTCTTTTTCTCTCTATAATATCTCACTTGTCTGTTTTTTCACTTCTGTGTACTCTATCTCACTTGTCTGTTTTTTCACTTCGGTGTCTCTTTTACTATAACTGGCCAGACCTATTTATAGGCCTTGAACTACCTGGCTTCATCCCTTACATATGTTGTATTTATCACCCACAAAGTGAGACTCTTTAGATCAGCAAGGAAGCTGGCTTTTTAATTTGTAACAGAAAAGACGGCGTCTTTTGGCTATAAATAAGGGAGTTCGAGATAGGGTAGAGCACGGTTCGGATCGGGGTGTCTATCTGAGAAGCTGATCATATATATTATAACTCCAAACTAGACCCTGGATTCCTCCATCCGACCCATAGCTCACTTGGACTCCTTTAAAGCAAGCAAGGAAGCAAGCATTAGGATGAAGTCATCTCCTCTCACATGTACTGCTGCTGTTCTGGTTGCGTTGGTGGTGATATTGCAGCTGCAGGTCCCTCAAGCTCAGGCCGACAGCTTCTCATGCTCAGGCTCTGCTCTCTGCAGGGGCCTCGCGCAGGGTGACTGTGATGCTGCTCGACACCAGATTCAGCCTAAACCGCTACTTCACTGGCGGAAACAAAGGATCCTCAGGGGTTTGCTCAGGCAAATGCGGACTCTTCGTCTCCGGCTCCAACTGCGACCTCAGCGGCAACGAGATGATCGCTGCCTTTGACGATCTCCGTTCTCGGAACTGTCAAAAATGTGGTGTCAAGACTTTCGATGATGGCTGCAAGTTCAAGGCCGATTATGTCAGTGGTTGCTAAGTGTATAAGTTGTTGCTATATATCTATCTACCTCTAGCTCTCATGTTCATCAATTAAATAAAAGCTAGAGAAATTAATTAAAAGATATATATGATATATAATATATAACCAAGACTTTAAGCATCACCAACAACCTCCAGATTCATGGAAATAAGCTACCAACGGAAAGGTTCCAAGATAACCAACCTCCAACATGTCCAACCAATGAAAGAACCACTCAACCTACCCGATATAGTAGTTTTTATTTGAAGGGGTCCAGATGCAGTAGTTAAAGATCAAAAGGAAAATAGTTTAAAAGGATATATCATGCCACCAATTGCTGTAAAAGAAATCAAGGCAGTTCTTGAATGTTATGGCAGCATGTGGCCATAAGCCATCTGTGTCCCATTACTACAAAAAAAAACAATTACAAAAATGTTCGTTAATTGTGCAAACTGTTTAAGCCATTTGAAACTTCAGACCCAGGTGGAATTTCATAGACAAACAGACTTCCACATCAAAGACCTGATATTATCTCTATAATTAAGTATTCAAATTAATAACACAAGGAGATTGATATGTAGAGGGAACAGAGTAGGAGATTCGAATTAATAAGAAAAACTCAGCTAATTTAAACAATTTGAATGTTAGAGAGAGGGGGTGGAGAGAGAAAGAGAGAGAGAGATTGGAACCTTGTTGGCCTAGGATTTAACAGTAATGTCATGAGCAAAAAAATTGACTCGATGAATTGGTGATTGTATTGAAGTGATTAACCTGAAACACATAAAATTAAACTTATCATTGAAAAATAGATTTTTTAAAAGGTATAGACTGAATGAATGAATTTAGTTATATCATAAAAGAGAACCTCTGGAGACTTTGTTAGCAGTTGCTGATATCAGACACGGTGATGGTATTTTAATTAAGATTAAAAAATGTAGGAGTTTTGAGTTTTGTAAACTGGTTACGTTGTCAATATTATCATTTAATTTAACTTGACAATGTATCTTATTTTGTTAGTTCAGAACTTACATATATATGCTCAAAATTTCTTGGCAATAATGTTCAAAGCCAGTGCAAAAACCTAGATTTTCTGATGGTCAAGAAGCTGCTTCCTCGTCTATGAACCTCCATTTAACATAATGGAAAAGAGTGGAAAATGGAAAGAGCTAAAGAAGAATATATTCCTTTTAAGCCTGTAAAAAAACATTGATTATAACTTATCTTAGGTCAATGGAAATAGAGTGTTATAATTGGGGTTTTAGGAACTGTGTTTTAAATAATATAATATAAACCTAGGATTTTTGGTGGTTGAGAAGCTACTTTACATAATAAACATAGATTTATTTTAATGAACTGTTTTATATTAATATAATGCTAGTGTCTACAAAAATTGTTCAAAGAATAAGAAATCCAAATTACCTCATGAATATGTTTGGATGCATTGACGGATTGACCAATGACCATCATCACCGACATTTTATAGACATCAAAATATTCATGCAAGTAGGATCTTCGATTTTAGCAACAGTTATGACCTAATCAATACATTCACAGACATATATTGGACTTTGTATGTGGTCGATCATATATGTACTCTTTCAAATTGAGCTAATTGGTAAAGATATTTGTTTTACTTGCTGTTAACATAGTGGACACTTACCGGAAATAATCGTCCCAAAAATTCAACTTCAAATCAATTAAATCAAGTAAGTTACACATATATACATATTGATGTAAAGTACGTTACATACATAAGAAACTTTCAAGTAAGAAACTCTCTGAACGTGGAGCGAGATGTGTTTTTCAAGTTAACACTTTTACAGAGGCGTGCTGTGAATTGGAGGGGAGAGTCGTGTATGCTGTAGCCTGTAGGTGATTGTATTAAAAGTATAAGTATATTAAAATATTTATAAAATGATATAATTAAAATATAATTATAGAATCAACTCCTAAAATTAAGGAATGTTGAACCAAACTACAATAATTAAACTATGTTTTGCTTATTATAGTTTAGTATAGATATAGATACGTTTGCTAAGGTATATTTTGTATCATCGATACCTCTAATTATATGTTAATAAAAATTATAAATTTTTTAATATTGTTAAAGTATTTATTAAGACGAATCAAACAAGACTATACATAACTATGTTTTTTCTTTGAAAAAATGACATAATTACCACAATTTTCACCCACTTTTTACCGAAATAACAGTTTTGGAATGGGTGACCAAATTTACCCTTCTATTAAGTGAGTCTGGAATGCGTAGTGCTCATTTTTGTGGACTCTGGTATGACCCGCCCAATCTTACAATCATATACAAATTTACAATCATATATTCAGCCCACAATAACTTACATCTAACAGCCCATCCCTTTTGTATTTTATAAACGTTTTAAAAATTTATTAAAAAATACATTGATCTAATTTTAATTTAAATCTTAGACCCTAATTTAACAGTTTTTAACATTTTAGGGTTCACCTATCCCCTTTTGGGTTTTAGAAACATTTTAAAAAATTTATTAAAAAGTACACTGATCTAATCCTTATTTAAATCTTGGACCCCAATTTAATAGTTTTTAACATTTTACGGTTCACTAATACCTTTTGGGTTTTAGAAACATTTTTAAAAAATTATTAAAATATACACTGATTTAGGGTTTAGGATTTATGGTTTAGGGCCTAAAGCCTAAACCCTGATTTAATTAGGCCCTAAATCCTAGGAACCAAATTTTAATTTAAATCTTGGACCCTAATTTAACAGTTTTTAACATTTTAGGGTTCACCCATCCCGTTTGGATTTTAGAAGATTTAATTAATTTTATTAAAAAATACACTGATCTAATTCTTATTTAAATCTTAGACCCCAATTTAATAATTTTTAACATTTTAGAGTTACCAATCCCTTTTGGGTTTTAGAAACATTTTTAAAAAATTATTAAAAAAGAAGCACACTGGGCGGGGGCGTGCTTCAAAAATACACTATAAAAAAACAATGGGAATACATATAGCCTCCAAAGAGTAATACGCATTCTGGTAATGCATTTCTGTTGTTACCCAATCAGAAAATGCGTAATATGCTGACAAAATATTTATTTTTAAATATACTAAACCTATTACGCATTTTACAAATGCATAATACGAATTACTCCATCAGGCAATGCATATTAGCTTATGGCTAATTTTTTTTTAAGGAATGATAAAGGTAATACGCATCTGTGATATGCGTCTCAATTATTACCAGCCTTCAAATGTGTAACAGGCTGGTAAAAATGGTCAGATTTCTAGCGCGTTGTTATTCCTGTCAAACTTGATGAGAAAAACGTTATTTGTGGCCTTCGTCCTTTTTCTTATATATTAAAAGAAATCGAAAAAAAACTACAATTATGAATAGTGTACACAAAATCAAAATATTTTGTAATAACATATTCAACCCCCTACTACGTCATTTTGGACCAAACAATAGAGCTATAAGGAAGCTTATTTTGGACCTAGTAATGGAGCTATAAGGAAGGATGCTGAGATTGCTAGTGAGGCTCATTCAGATTTGCTACAGCTAAGGAAAAAGAATTCCAAGAAATGAAGAAATGTACAAATATACTGTGGATTCAATTTGCTTAGATGCTGGCACTTTCACTTACCATGTACCAGCCTATCACTTGTTGGCTGGACAGAGCAACTCTCAGGCAGAAGTGAGGTTGAACTCAGGCAGAAGTCAGTAGGGGTGAGCAAAAAATTGATTGAAAACCGAAACCGATCCGAAACCGGTAAATATCGTAAAAAAATCGATCCATAAAAAATCGAACCTATCCGAAACCGAAAAGTTGAAAAACCGATCCAATCCTAATTTTTCGGTTCCGGTTTTAGCTTTAAACCGATCCGGAAAAAACCGAACCGAACCGATTATTTAAATAAATAAATAAATAAGTATTTTTTATAATTCTATAAAATTTTATAATTCATAAACATATGTAATATCAAAGTTACGGATACATAAATTATTTGCTAAGTGAGATTTTGTAAACATGTCTAATTTATGATATCATAACCTTGCCTTAAGGTTGACAATTTTTATTAGTTATTCATTATTTTGATGTTTGCTAATTATGCAATAAGCAATATGTAGTCGAAATAGTCTGTAGTCCTATGAAAATCACGAAGGATATGTATGATGTAAAATTTTAATATGCATATAAGTTCCAAGTTTGGTGTTGATCAACATGTCAACTACTAATTACCATTGCTATATGCCAATACCTTATTGGTACAGCTTATGTTGCCTGATAAATTGGAAGCCACCTTTTGGCCTTTTATTATTTCATGATCAAAGCTGATCAGGTCTATGCCAGAGTATGTGCTCCATTTTCTTAACTATCAGCACTTATATATTACTGGTGCAGAGTCTGCAAACACTTTGGAATTACAGGCTTAGGAGTTGGAACTGGGGTATAGACTTGAAACGCTTAGAAATGAAAGTCCTGTTATTAGGATTATTTTGTTTTGCTTCTCTATTATGCAATACATTCTTATTTTTATTTTAATCGGTTTTGTAACCGAAACCGATATAAACCGAACCGAAATTTTTAAAACCGAAACCGATCGGATGGTTTGGTTGCGGTTTTTGATTTTAAAAACCGAAGACTTTTGGTTCCGGTTCCGGTTTTATCTAAAAATCGAACCAATCCGAGGTTTGCTCCCCTAAAGTCAGGTTAAACTCTCAGGGCAAAAGCCAAGTGAGCCCTTAATGTAACTATTTTATAAACTTATTCTAATTAAAACACAACCTAACTATTTTACGATTCTATTCTCATCAAAAGAAGTTGGGTTCAGAACAGATATAAACAGGAATTTAGTGATGAATTATTATTTTTTGAGGATTTTCTATTTTACAAATCTATTATATAAGTTCCAACTAAAACAGAGACTAGCCTAACTATTTTATGAACATATTCTAATTAAAACACATTTTGCTATTCTATTTGAACGTATTTTAACCAACTCTTATAAAACTTATCTTAAGAGTTTAATTTAGTTAAAATTTTTATTACACTTAAAATATTTATAACAAAAAAATATATTAAAATATTAAAATAACTCATGCATTTAATCTAGTATTATTTAACAAAAAAATGTTAAAAATTTTGTTGATAGTTTAATGAAAGATAAATTGGAGTATACTCATTCAAACGTATTTACCCTTTTTCAAAAATTTAATTAATAAAATATTAAAAGAAAAATAATAAAATAATTATTATTTAAAATAATTAGGCATTTTACGAGTTTTACGATTAATCACTGTTCGGTGATTAAGCGAATATCGAGTCAAAAATTATTTTTTACAAAAATCGGTCACGAATCGGAAAAAATCGGATTAATTGGTCAAAAATCAGCCTCATTAGTAAAAAATTAAAAAAAATGTAGAATAATAAAAAAAATAAACACTATAAATTTGAAAACAATTAAGAAAATTTTTATTCTCATATACGTAATTACTATTTTAAATGGTTAAATAATAAACTTTCTTAATTTTTTTATCTCAAATTGATCTTAATTCACAAGTTAGATCTTAAAAATTATATTTACTTTAATAATGTTATATTTTTTAAATTAATTTATATGAATATATATAATAATTGTATATGTATAATCAAATTAATAAAATAATTATATATATTAATATTTATATATATAAATAATATTAAACTAGTTCCGTTTAATGACATGATTAATCATTCCGATTAATCCCTGATTACTCGATTAATTCATAAACAGTGCCTCCGCCAATTAATCCGATTTTCAGTTTTTACAACACCGGTTATTGACTAGTAGAAATATAAGTATAAAAAAAATTAACTCATACAATTATGATTCTAAAAATCACCGATTTTATCGATTACTTCCCAATTAATCCTTTGCAAGGTACGTCACCGATCTGATTTTTTAAATCCGGTTAATCAGTATAAATTATTCTTGATATGTATATTATGAATAAATTATTAGATATAGAATAAAATTTCAATTAATATTAAATAGTTATGAAATATATAATATGTTAAATAATAATTTATAAATAATTAATAAAATAAGGATATTATATTATATTTAATTAAAAATATTAAAACACAACATATTTTTCATCTGATTAATCCCCGATTTATGATAAATTTTAAATTAGTATCTCCGCCGATTATTTCTAATTAACGATTTTTACAACATTACATACAACACGGGATAAAATAAAGCTCAAATAAAAAATGAAATTTCGGCAAAATTAATATTTCATGAATTCAAGACAAAATTACAATTGGACTAAACCGTTGAATGAATCAAGTTTATAACATCTCAATCGAATTTATATCATATCCCAAACCCTAATTCCTCTTCTCAAAATCATCGTGGTTCAAGTAATGGGCTTCGCTTCTAAACTCCCAGGCTTTTATCGCCAGCTCACGGATCGTTTAACTCAGCCCATACTGTTCACCAACAAAACAGAGGGTAAGCAACTCATTCAAACTGAGTCAACTCGTGATCCCTCTAGTTTTTTCTCATTTTTATTAGCTATGTAAAGCCTGATGACACTGTTGTTACTGTTTTTCACCGTCATTTTGATTTAAAAGTGGTTGGGTGTCAATCTGGAAATGGAATTGCGTTTTTGTTGAATAATCGCTGTCTCGATAATGCCCCTACAAGTTTTTGCGATTATCAAATATAGAGTCTAATCTGGAAACTGATAGTGCCTACAACATTTCCATTTCCAGATTAGACTCTATATTGATTATGCAACATTTCGTTTTTGGAAATGGGTTTTATATCAAAGTGCCTACCGATCTCATCAAAATGTATCAAGTGACTACCCGATCTCCACGGGGACTCATTTAAACCACTAGAATCACTACATATATCACTCGATTATATTAGACAATAATTTTAACGAAAAAGTTAACAGAATTGTAATCAACAGATGATGTGTGTGCCATGCCGATTAAAATCATAATCAAAACATATATAAAACACAAAATTCTTAATTTGAACAATCAAAATCAAGATAAACGAACAAAAGATTAACCTTCTTTATGTAATTATGGTGGAATCCAATAATTAATTCGAGAATTTTTTAATTGATATTAAATGAATTTTGTACAGAATAATGGACACATCATCTATCTGTTTACTTTTCCGTTATTTTTCTCTCAAGACTTAACCAAATGATATATATAGCGATTTAGTGGCTTAAATGAGTCCCCGTGGAGATCGGGTAGCTACTTGATAGAATCTGGTGAAAACAGTGGACATTTTGATATAAAACCCTTTTGGAAATCCATTATTATTGCCGCCTTTTTTCAAAACTCTTAGACAAAGAGGATTTGCC
>PHNY01293666.1:19088-36244 GCA_003724115.2 Anethum foeniculum | reverse complement strand
TAACAATCGAATTAACTATCGAATTGATTTAACAGCAGCAGCAAGGAAGAATCGAATTGATAAGAATCGAAGTATATCAAAATCAAACATTTCACAGCATCAATTAATCGAAAACAAGGAAGAAATCTCTCAATCGCCCTACAAATCGCCTCCTGATCGCTAGGGTTTGTAGAATTTTATGTTTTATAAACCTTTAACTTCTATCCAGAGAAGAAATAGCGTATAAAACTGATCTGCAGGCCTTCCGCGGTTATTATCCGCGAAATCTATTAAGGACAAAAAAGTAATTACACCGTTCCGTGAAAAAAAACCGCGAAAAGGTCAGGGAACAAGACCCTTAACTATTCAAGTGACTGGAGTCTTTACTTTGCCCCCAAATTATAACACAAAAAAAGGCGGGAAGAGAAAACACATCACTTCATTTCTTCCCAACCACTCATCGCCGGCGATGGATTCAGACTCAGATTCCGGCGGCTCTTATATCTCAGCAACCCCGCCACGTCATTCCTCTCCCCCACCACCACCACCACATCATTCTTCTCCGCCACAACCACCAGCCGCAAGATCAAACATTCTATCTTTAACAAAATGCAAACCCAAATCTAAAACAAAGCTCCCTAACACTTCCCGCCCAATTTTAAGGCCTAAACCCAAAAAGAACTCATCTAAGCCCAACCCAATTCCAGTTCAACCCGACCCACTTCCCTCTTCTTCAATTAAGCCTGTAAGTCTTCAAGATTTGCCTTTTAGAATTATCCAGCCTTGTTTATTTGATCAATGTGAAAATGAAAGGGTTTCTAGTAATCGCTTGTCAGTGTCGAAATTTGGGTCTTTTTCGAAAAAGAATGTATCTTGTCTCAATTTTGAATCTACTGAAGATGATAAAGATTGTGGTTTTTCTCCGGATTCGATAAAGGGTAAGTCTTGTCTTAGTTCTGAATTTACTGAAAATGATAAAGATTGTACCTTTGATCCTTCGGTTTCGATAAATCCTATGTCTTGTTCCAATTTTGAATCTACTGAAAATTATAAAGATTGTAATGTTGCTGCTTCGGGTTCGATAAAACCCAAATTTTGTCTTAATTTTGGATCTGCTAAAGATGATAAAGATTGTACTTCTGGTCCTTGGGTGTCTAAAGCTGAGGTGGGAAAAGGAAAGCCAGATACTGAGAGTGTGGTTAGACCTGTAAGGAAACACCCTAATTTAATTAGTAGTAGTGGTGATTTTATGCAGCCGGTTAAGAAAGCGAAATGTAGCAATGAAGGGAACTTTGTGAGGCTTAATATTAATGGCTACGGACGGAGCAAATTTACTTACAAGAGTAAAAACAGGAACTTTAAGTCTTCGAGGAGGAGGAATAAGAATTGGAATGCTAGAGGTAAAGATGGTAAGGAGGAGGGGGAGTTTGTTGAAGAGGAAGGTTTGGTTTTTGAGAAGAAAGATGAGGTGAAAGGGAGTGCAAAGATAAGGGGTGATTTTGAAGTATTGGTTGAGGAGGCGGTGTTGAGTGTTAGAAATGAGGCATCGGACGAGAATTTGGTGAAGTTATTGAAGCTTACTCATGGGTTTGATGAGTTTAGGGATGGGCAGTTGGAGGCAATTAAGAATGTACTAGATGGAAAGTCGACTATGTTGGTTTTGCCTACTGGTGCAGGGAAATCTTTGTGCTATCAGTTAGCTTCTATGGTTTTGCCTGGGATTACACTTGTTGTTAGTCCTTTGGTTGCTTTAATGATTGATCAACTCAAACAGCTACCACCAGTCATTCCTGGTGGTCTTATATCTAGCAGTAAGGTAGGCCTTTCTTCACCTTCTATATAGGTATGTGTATATATGTTGGTGTTTAAATAACAAGCTCTGGTGCTGACTTGGAGCTCTCTTATCATTGTAGAATCGTGAAGAGACCGAGGAAACGTTGAGGCTGCTACGAGAGGGTGCGTTGAAGGTACATTTTATATGTTTCGTTCATTAGTAATATATGTACCAGGATTGTTGCCCGCAATGCGTAGCGTCGTATATAGTAAACTCAACCTTTAAATATTGATTATTTCAAATTATAACCGTTCCCATTTGTAGTTAGAGGTTTCAGTTTAACATTAAAGAAACTACTCTCCGTATATGTTGTTTTTTTGTAATGGTTTTCCATTCTCTCTGGGTTAAATTAATCAAATAAGTTTGGTAGTTAATATTTTACCAGTAAGTATATTTTTTACTTCTGTGTCATTCTCAGAGATCCTATATAAGATGTTGACGAATGTTTAAATTTATATCTCATTTGTATTGGTCAATGCATTGAGATGTTACTAATATTATATGCCGGAAGATATGCACATTATTCATTTAGTTGTATTTAATAAATGGTGTATTAAATTTTGCAAAATATAATGGTTTGAACTTCGCGAAAATATTAATTGAAAACATTGGAAACCATAAACACACAGGGAAAAGATCATATAGTAAGGTGTAAACTTGGTGCAAACCTATATAATTTATAAAATAGAGTATATAATTTATCTCATTAATCTTTTTGAGCGTCACATTCTACAAATTCAAGCACAGCTCATATTACTTGATACTTTTGGATCAGGTCCTTTTTGTTTCGCCGGAGAGATTTTTGAGTAAAGAATTCATATCTTCTTTTACTAGTGGCACAGTAGTCTCACTTGCAGTGATTGATGAAGCCCACTGTATCTCAGAATGGTGAGTCATATCTGGACCATGTTCCCCAAAATCTCAACTTTGATCTGGATGCACAATATTCTTGTAAGTTACAGCATAATTTAATGATACTCAAACTATTGTGGCAGGTCCCATAATTTCCGACCATCATATATGAGGCTTAGGGCATCCTTACTGCGTGACTGTCTTAATGTCAAGAGCATTCTTGCAATGACTGCAACGGCAACCAAAAAAACACTGCTCGATGTAATGAGTGCGCTGGATATTCCTCCTACAAATCTCATCCAAGCAGCCCAATTGAGGGAAAACTTTCAGTTATCGGTATCTATAAGTGAAAACAGGCAAGTGCCTACATTTTAGTTATTATATAGCTTCCTTGTTATATATGCTCAATTTTTTAGTAAATATATTAGAAGTATATATGTTACAACAATTTGATCATAGCAGGATGAAACATCTGACGGCACTGCTCAGGTCCTCTCCTTATAAAGATATCACTAGCATCATTGTGTACTGCAAATATAAGGTTTGTATTTTCTTTTCTTTTTTATGTGTGTCTGTAAAAAAATTTCCCTAAGTTTAATGGTAGCTCAAAGTAATGTCATAATCATAATTACAGAACTTAAATAAGACTGCTTCAGTATTACTTCAGTTGATGTTATTCCTTATCGAATTTCAGTAATTTAAATCCGAAACATGTTTATAATAATTGTGATTTAAGCTTTGCAATTTTTGTAACAAAGAAATTGTAGTGAAACAACAAATACTATTTGCAATGTTGACGTCAAGAGAATCTCTCATAATATGTATGCTGAGAGAACAGAAGCAATGAAAGAGTATTAAGGGCTAGAGGATTAAGAAGTGTTAATAATTTTTAATAACTATATGTTTTCCATACATGCTACTCACATATTATATCTGGATTTTTTTGTATAGAGTTACATACATCTTACAGCTTTGAACCTTGCTGAAAGTAAACCTCTTTGTTCCCAGAAAGTCATTGCTTTAATTACACAAATGACAAGTGTTGAAGGATATTATGCCTTCTATAATGTGTTAGTATCTGTTCAGTGTTTAGGGGTATGTTGACTGCCATCTTACTCTTTGGTATGCATCTGTAGTATGAAACCGACACAATAAGCAAATTTCTAGCTGATGGCAATATCAAGGCTAAGGTTAGTGTTTGATGTACCCCAATGTGCTCCTATTCCTATATTTACTATTATACGATGTGACAATAACTAATATGGATAAATAATGATGTTAAAAACATTTTACATCTAGAGTTATCACAGTGGTCTAACTGCAAAAGAGCGAAGCCGCACACAGGAATTGTTTTGCTCCAACAAGATAAGAGTGGTATGTGGATACATTATTAAAATCCTTTGCTTGTTAAAAGAAATTTTAATATTATATGATATCTCCTTTTACATGATGTTAGACGTATATATTGCTTATTTATTTCTTCATCTTCCTGTCCTTTCTTTTTCTTATTCTGTATTGCTCCTCTCTTGAAGGTTGTTGCCCATTTACATGATGTCAGACGTATATATTGCTTATTTATTTTTTCATCTTCCTGTCCTTTCTTTTTCATATTCTCTATTGCTCCTCTCTTGAAGGTTGTTGCGACTGTGGCATTTGGTATGGGGCTTGACAAAAGTGATGTTGGGGCTGTAAGAATTAATAGTCAACTTTTTAGTGTGAGAATTCTACTACTTCTTTTGGTATATATTTCTCTCTAAACTTAAGTAATCTCCAGGTAATTCACTATAGCCTGCCAGAAAGCCTGGAAGAGTATGTCCAGGTTGATTTTCAATTTCAAAACTAAGAGTTAATTATATATACTCTTATAACCATATCTTGATTGGGTATATGATTCCATTTTTGTAGGAAATTGGTCGTGCTGGACGGGATGGGAGATTGTCTTTCTGTCATCTTCTTTTTGACGATATCACATATTATAGACTTCGTAGTCTTATGTACAGGTAGCTTACTTATTGCCTATCCATAGCTGCATTTTAGTTCATATATGTTGGTTATCAGATTTGGTAATGCTATTGTGTGATTTGCAGCGACGGACTAGACGAATATGCAGTAAATAAATTCCTTCGTCAAGTTTTCAGTAGTGACGACTTCCCTGGAAAAGTTTGTTCATTGCCCAAAGAATCATTATCTCGTAAATTTGACATGAAAGAAGAGGTGCATTCCACGATTTCCATTGTAGCTTTCATATATGATTTGCAGAGCAAAGATATTTATGATCCCTGTCTGTCTCGGTTTATATTGATACAGTCATTTATACATTCTGAAAGTTAATTTTGATTTGCATTTAGCATGTCATTCAAGTAAGTTGTAGCTTTGCCACGGGACATAATCATTTGGCATAAAGTGTATTTTTTTTTCCTTTGTTCTTCATTAATCGTTTTAACAGTAGAAATGCTTGGATTATGATAATTTATTTCTTAATCAGCACAGTTATATTAGCACCATTGTGTAGATGTTGAAATTCCCATCTGATCGGCACAGGTGATGCTTACGATTTTAACACGCTTGGAGTTGGGCGAAGTGCACTACTTGCATTTACTTCCCGAAATGAACGTAACTTGCTGCTTGAATTTCTATAAGGTGTGTTTCAAAGAGTCTGTTCTATAGTCTTATTGTCCATATTTATAATTTTTGTGCTTCTTTGGCCATTGTCTTGGTGGTATATCCACTATTTATAGTTGTGTTTACGGTTTTACTATAAATAGGACATATTTTGAATATAAAACAATCATTTCTCATTTATTACATTTATGCTTTCTAATAGTAATTACTTGTGATCAATGTAACTCGTAATAATTTGCATAAATGCAGACTCCACCTGCAGTACTAGCTTCAAAGGATATTTTTATTGCTGCAATTATGAAAAAGTGAGTATACTCGTTGGGTTGATTATTTGAATAATTGTGTGGTTGGTTACGTAAAAGAATGGTGTAATTATATTTACAGGTCAGTAACAAAGGATGGGCAGTATGTGTTCGACATACCCACTGTAGCTAGTAGCATGCGTATTCAAGCTATGGACCTAACAAATCAGCTACAGTATCTTAAGGTTTTGAAATTCACATTACAAACCTAAATTTGTGAATCATTTTTTTTAAGTGTTGATAATTAATGACGCATTTTAGGCTAATCATTTTTATGTCTTCTCATTCTACTATTTATATTTGTACTATATTGCTTGTACTGCATTTTTGGCTTCACCAAGGGCTGAAGAGGTTCATTGCAAACACGGATATATATGTATATATATATATTGTGTGTGTGTGTGTAGAAGAATATTCGTCTAATTGAGAATAAGTTTTGAACCTTTGCAGAGTAAGAACTGTAACGTAAGATTATAGCATGCAAAGCTCAGCTAATTAGCTAAACTTTAATTACAATTGTAATTAGGAGGTGTTGGGTACATGAATTATTTGCCACTAACCATGTTATATTACAACCCTGTTAGGGGTCCTTAACTTACTTTACCCATATATCCCTTTACTGATTAGGCCATGTGGTGAAAGAAAATTTGGACACCCAAAATTACTTGTGTGGAGTTGTGTACTCTCTTACTGTTTACTTCTGCTCTTCCTATATGATGATTCCATGGAATGATGAAAGTTAACTTTTAGTATACCAGACCAGTCTTTGGAACACTAAGATTCCAGACTAGTAATCCAGAAAAGTAGTGGTAACTTGTTAGTTTTAGAAGTTTGTGGGTGCTTTCCTCGGTATTTTTATTAATACCGTTTCACTAGCCTATAACATATCATGCATACAATTTTGTTGATGTTCCTTTTGTATATGTGTTTTATATACAAAATTGTGATGCTTGGAGACTAAGAATGTTCTTTTATCCTAGTGCGCTGCTGCTTTAAAGTAAATGATTGATCATAACTGCTTCATGGTCTATTATATTTATTTCTCTTATATGTTCTTAAATTCTTCTGGTTTATTCTATACCATTTTATGCTTTGTCACTACAATAGTTTGCAATCTTTTGTTTTTCAACTTTCCAAAGTGAGTTCAGTTTCATTTGATTACATGTTTTACTTTCACCTTATTCTAGTCGAAGGGAGAAGTTACATATGAATTGAAGGATCCAGCATATTGCTATACAATATTGAATTCACCGAAGGATGTATGCTCACTTACAGAAGATCTTACAAAGTGGTTACTGGAGGTCGAAAGTTGCAAGGTGATTGATTAATTTATTAGCTAATTTCTTGTTTTAGTCATTTTTGACAAGGCGGGGTTAGGGACTAGCTGCAGAGTGCAAATGTTTCTTTTGATAGTTTCCAGACCAATAAAATATTCTGTATCGATGTCGGACAAGGTTAAGAAAGGGTTGAAAACATGGGATAGAACCTATTTCCGCTATCAGGGGGAGCACAACTAAAACCTCAGATCTATTAATTATCATCAATTCATAATCTTCGAGATCTCATTAACATAGAACGATTACATCTCTTTTTTTTAGGAATAAAAACATATTAAGGGTAATAAAAATCATCTAGGTTCCTAGTACTTAAGTATTAAAACGAATCTAAAATCTTAAAGTTTATTGTAACATAGTTGAGCATAAATACTAGAATAATATTGAGCATAATTAAGAGTTCAACCCACATTGGCTGATCACTAATGAATTTTATTGCACTTGCAAACCTTTTCAATAATTTCCAATCTTCATGAATGCTATCAGAAAATTCTGTTTTGCAGGCTGTTCTGTTACCATATTCTCTTCCACTTATATACAATCACTTTTCTGTAGGTTAAGAAACTAGATGCAATGTACAACGCTGCAGTCTTCGCAGTTGAAGAGTGTAATAAAATGCTTGGCTGCAATGATTGCACACCATTTTTACAAAAGAAGATTTTGGAATACTTCACGGCAGATGATGGCGATGAAATTCCAAATAAGATGGGTCAAAGCAGGTTCGTAAAATTGTTTCAGTCGAACACTTGTGAACTAAAAAGGAGCTAGGATCCTTTTTCATACTTGCTAAGGTGCACATCATTCTGAAATCAGTATGAAAAAGGGCAATCCCCAGTGTTTATCAACAAAATGTAATTGTACCAAAATAGAGTGCAGGTTGGCACATGGGCAGAAATAATTACCAAATAATATATGGATTATATTAACACAATAAGTTACATACACTTATCATGACAAATTTCAATTTTTTCTTATAATTTTCCTTATTCTTTTATCTAATGGTTTGTTTTTGCAGCCCCTTTTTGCGATCAGATATAAAGGTATGGCTTGATGCGTCACTTGTTCTTGCTGTTGCATGGAGGAATTTTGGTTTAGTCAAAACAGTTATATGTTTTTCTTTTGTGTGGCGTGATAGGTTTTTCTGCAGAGTAACAACCATGCCAAGTTTACTCCCAGGGCTATTGCAAGGATAATGCATGGGATTGCCAGTCCAGCCTTTCCTTCTGCAATTTGGTCCAGAACTCATTTCTGGTATATTTTAAATATCTAAAAATTTGTATTAGTACCTGTCGTATATTTTTAAGATTATTTGGTCAATGTGGACTCTTAGATTTAGTTTAAAAATCATGTGGCGATGCTAATTCTCTATTGCAGGGGAAGGTATGCGCAGATAGAGTTCAAGGTGGTTATGGAAGCAGCCAAGGCAGAGCTTCTAAATATTGTTGGGAAGGATGTAATTTAATGATTAACTATGCAGAAAGAAGTCTCAAGAGGGAGCTAGTTTCAACGAACAGTACATTCCATGGATGGTTATTTCAGCAGTCATGAACGATAAAACTGGCTCTTGCATATAACTTAAAGTTGCTAGTTTGCAAGCAGAGATTACAAGATTGAATATAGGGACAACATCCAAGTGGGCATACGCTTAAGTTATGTTACACAAGGTACACGAAAAAACAACATTAGATTATGTTATGTTGCCTGTACGATTGATAAATCTAGGGTTAGATGGTGTTAGCACACTGGCGCAGCATAAAGAAATTAGAATGTCGTCCATTTCTTTAAACTAATAATAGTGGTGTAGATGCTGTTCTTGGATCTGTACAATGTATATAACTTTATTTAATCTTATGTATTGGTGTCCCTGATGTGTTTTACATTAGAAAAATACAATAAAATTCAGGTTTATATACAAAAATTTGACTGTGTAACAATTGTGCATTCCATAAGCAGCATGCAAGCAAGTGTGATATTCTCATGTGGAGCAGTAGGTGTACATATGGTCGTGGACGGAATCAACTGGGGCTAACCTAGATTGCTGTTGAATTTAAAATTTCGTTAAAAAATTTCATGCCCTGATTTTCGACTAAAAATTAGTAGAAAATTTATTTTTTAAGTCCGGTCCGATATTCGAAAATTGACTATAATAATTTGTAATTTCGGTTCTTTTAGGTTAAAACTAATGGAGTAGTTAGGTTTTGATGTATGCCGGAAATCTGGTGAGTTGAAGCAAATGGAGTAGCTAACTATGATAAATGGTGCTTTTAGATAAGCCAAAGTGATGAATATTAATAAATCTGTATGTACAGAATTTTAACATGGGTTTTGTCACCATTTCACAATGCACATGGTGAAGCAACTTCAAGATTTGGCTTATAGTAGCAAACTTTACTAGTTACATAATCATATCTATTAGTATTATTTTCTTTTTAAGAAAGATGCCTAATTTTCATTGAAGCATCCATCCAAAATTTATTTAATATATATGGGTGTAATATTAATTATGCCTACCCATAGGATAGTGATAGTAGTATGGACCCAATACAAATCATTTATTTAGTCAAATGTGACAGTAAAATAATTAAGTAACCATAAAAAAACACAGTGTTGCAGAAGCCCATGCCATGTGAAGTAGAAAAAAGAATGCTCAGAGCAATGACACTGCAATTACATTACTAGCAATCAAATGGCCCATTGTCAGTTACCGTTAAAAAGATTACCTCTGTTAGAAATTTTTCATGTGCATCTTTTCTGTGCCGAAACTTTATCTACCTAGGTAGTTAAACGTACCGTGATTATTTATCGCGATATGATATGTTGTATTATACTTTATTTTTCTTTTTTACCATTTTCTAGGTGTGTGTGAATAAAAAGTACAGTACTGTAATTGGTGTGGGTGTCACCTGAACTCTTGTTAAATTCTCTTGTGAGGAAAGATGAGTGGTAGGCCACTGCTTAAATTGTAGTAGTAGATTCCATCAAATTCAATGCAAAGCAAAGATAAAATGGTTTTTAATTGTTACCCACTTTTTACTATTGTTTCTATCTGTTGTTGCTTTTAACCATGCAATTTTTTAGCATTTTCTATGGTTGTATGGATCTGTTCTTGATATCTTAAAACTGACAGTCACAAACATCCATGCTTTCAAGCTTCCTCTTTTTTTTTTTTATTCTCTCTGTTTCTAGCTAGCTGTCACATTTTGCATCTATCCTAGGTGACTTTCCAATTTACACTCAACTGCTATCTATACAATTTACACTCAAGTTCTGTGGATAAGTGGCTTCAAGGTTCATTTTATGCTCTAGCAATTCTGCATTACATTTTCTTTCTTGGAATCAAGTGTAAATATATTGATTCTGAGCTTGAAAAAAGTAAGTGTTGCTGCAAGATACAGTATATATTGGAGGCCATTTTGCTGAGGTTTGCATATGTTTGGTTAGTTTAACATGTTTGTTTCTTAAAGTGCTTGTACTGAATTGAGTGTTGTTTCCACTTGAAGTAAAAATCTTGCAATACTTTTAGTATTACGTTTCGGATCTTGTTATGCTTCAAGATGCTAGTGAGTGTGTTATTCATTTGGTGATAAGTCTTAACCACAACAATATAAGCCATTCTTGTTGCTAAAGATGCACAAGTGATTGTCAAGCTTCAATCTCGAAACAAATTTAAGTTCCCGGATTTGTTCATCATTTAGTGAAGATTGTTTATGGAATTCTGAGCCTGTTTGACAAGTTTGAGTGTCATAGTGTATGTGTTGGTAAGATTAGGGGAGCAAACGAGAGAGCTTTTCTGGTAATAAAGCCATTTAGAAAAAATTGGAATATAGTTGAGTGAAATGAGATCTATAGAGGATAAGGGGATCTTGAATCTGACACCAACACATGAGATTTCAAGCAATGGTGTTGCTAATTTTGAGTTCCACAAAGCAAATGGAAAGGGTCGTACTTCTCAACATCGAACAGGGTTGGGGAAACCTACTCCATCAAAATGGGATGATGCACAGAAGTGGTTAGTCAATCTGTCAAGAGGGGGTGAGAAAAGCCAAGCTAATACTGCTCCACGAAATTCGAATGCTGATGACAGGAGACTGATAGCTCCAGTGCCAAAGAAGGAAGATTGTTCAAGTAGTGATGACGAAGAACTGAAAGCATGTCCAGGGTCTTCGAGCAATGCTCGATATGAGGTAGAAACAAAGAAAGTTGATTACGATGACTCACGTTGGAGGGTCAATAGACCTGAAAATTCAACTCCAGTAGTTCAATCAATATGTGTCAGGGACATGGGGACTGATATGACTCCCATTGCCAGCCAAGAGCCTTCCAGAGCTACGACCCCCATCAGAGCCATGACTCCAGCAGGACAAAGCCCCGTATCATCTAGATCTACAACTCCAGTAAGGGGTCAAAGTGGAGCGCAAGTTGTTGATAACGGTCAAATGGTGATAAACTCTACTGAGAATAGAGAAGAGGCTGGCAGGGTAGGTTTTGTAACAACATGGTTTAGTCGAGAGGGAGAAGCTCCAATTGCTAATGGTGTGCCTGAAAACAACTCAGACCAAGCCAAAAAGCTGACACCTCTGGAAACTCGAGCACTGGCTTGGGATGAGGCTGAACGTGCCAGATACTTGGCAAGGTACATTGCTCGGAACCTTTTGTATACTAATTGTTGGAATCAATCTAAGTTACTGTCTAACATTTCCTTTTATAGCTTTTCATTTCTGCTGTAAAATTTATTTATTAAAACTAAGTGCCTATGCATGCGTCGCCCCCTTGAAAATGGTATATATGTGTAATAGTGAGATGTGTTTACCTGATTATTCAGGTATAAACGAGAAGAGGTGAAGATACAAGCTTGGGAAAATCACGAGAAGAGGAAAGCTGAAATGGAAATGAAAAGAATGGAGGTATTACAGTTTAAAATTTACTTTCTACAAGCACTTAAAAGCACAATTATTTCTTTACCATTAATGATTATTACTCATGGAGCCAATAAGATTTAGGAGTATCAAAAACTTTTCCTGTTACTTATCCTGCCTTGTAGCTTCCTTCTATGCAGTTTAACCTGCAAATAGAAAATGTGACGTAGTAATAGCAGTTCATAGAATGAGTAATTCAAGAGCTTTTTGCAATTATAAATCTACACCTGTTTGAAGAAATTTAAGAATATGATAAACCTATGAGCACCAGAACTAATGTGGTGCTTTCACGTATATCATGTTCATCACAGAATTTCACTGCATGTAAGTATGTATAACTATGTTACTATCCAATGGACAAGCATATATGTAGATATTAGAAGCCACTAGCCAGACCCTCATTTTTGTATAATTTACAAAAATGAATTTGGAACCAAATAAATTAAGAAAACAAAATGCCAATTTTCCAATCTCTATTAATCTTCTGTATCTGAAGAAAATGTTAGAACGAATTTCTTGTAATAGTTTGTCTAAGAGGAAATAAACTTTTTCCACATTGCCAACAGCCAACTATATGTTAGGTATTCCTGTCAAAAAAATCTATATGTTAGGTATTGGATTCTATATTTAAAATCGACCAGCTTCTAACTCCCCCTGATTTGTGCATGCAGGTGAAGGCTGAAAGACTAAAATCCAGAGCACAAGAGAAGTACACAAACAAGCTTGCTTCAACTAGGAGGATCGCAGAGGAAAAGCGTGCCAATGCTGAGTCTAAACTAAGCGAGAAAGCAGTGCAAACTTCAGAAAAGGCTGATTACATAAGGAGGACAGGTCATCTGCCTTCCTCGTTCTCCTTTAAGCTACCTTCTTGCTGCTGGTAGCACTCGTTTTGTAAATTTCGTACGTACTTCTCAGTCAAAAATTGTGATATGAGGCACCATCAGGCTTTACAATGTGTAAGCATAAGCCAGATGAAAGACCTTTTATCGTCATAGGGAGCAATGTCATGTTCGAGGGAAAATTTGACTCTACAATATCTATCTCTCCTCGTAATTTCAGGCTGTGAAATCATTCCCGGTTGTCTGAGGTTTACAAACTGAAACCTGCTTGTCACAATGTTGAATGTTCTCTTTTATGAATAAATTCATCAGTCAGCTGTCAGCGTCATATTTGCTTTACTTGCCAGTATTTTGATCTAGACGCTGAATTTATTATTTGTGCACTGTCTGTATATTACCTATCGTGTAAGTGGGATCAATGATTAAGACACAGAAGAGAGATGTCCAGAATTTCAATCTTGAGCTCAATTTTTTTACCAGTACTTTGTTGTGTAATGATATATCATATAATCTTAACATCAAGTTCAGCATTGTGAATTACACGTGTTGATATTAAGTGACCAGTTCTCCTAAAATTCCGAGGTATTATTCCGAGGTGTTAGGAAGCTGGCTTACGAGTACAGTATATCATTAAGAGAGTTGATATTCATTCTCAACAATTGTGTTAATATTTATCTTTATTTGTTTAATTTATTAATTTTTCCTGTGTCAAATGGAATAGTACATGTGAAAATGGAACAATACATGTGAACAGTTTGACAATGATGCTTGTCTCTATGAATAGTAACTCTAATATTGAGAGTTGAACTAGTACAACAGCTTGGTTTGGTTGTGAAAAATACCAATATCAAGAAGCCGACTTCCCGGCCTATTTTTGAAGAAATCAGTTTTACGTACAATAAGTCACATTTCGATTACTCTCATCCCATTTTCTAAGTTACACGTGTCTTACTTGGGTTAAAAGGAAACCGAGAAAAGAAAAAAAGAATATAAGTTTAATTAATTAAATATGTCAAAGGAAACAATACATGTGAACAGTGTGACAATGATGCTTGTTTGTATGAACAATAACTCTAATAGTGAGAGTTGAATTATCATGAGTTCATGACAGGCCCATATTATTAGGTTGGTTTGGTGTTGTGATTAATATCAATACTTTCTCTTTTCCCCAGTTTATAAAAGAAAAGGAAATAAGGATTAATTTAAATTGGTACAAGGGAAAATTAGGTAGGAATCTATTTTAAAAAAAACAACTGCTACTTCAAATATTCTGACACAGGTCTCTGGAACAAGTTGATAAATGCTCATAATTAATTTAAAAAATTTCTTGCTAACCATATCTAAAATATAAATGTTCATTTTTGAATTGAAGCAATTCATTTCCTACTGCCAGGCCTTGCCTTCTCTGAGACTTATCCTTTGATCTCTTATTGCAGAGTGGAGAGGAGAGCTTTGTGGAGCTTGATAAACAACCAAAGCTTACAGCCTGATTAAGCCATCTTCATCTACTACCTTGAAACTGGTTAGACTTGGAAGAATATTGATTATTTCTTAAAAGTCTTGCACATTCTTGTTGCATAAATGAGTTCATGTAAAAGTTTCAATGATGGTTTTTAAAAGAGAAAATAATTTTTTGAAAGGGGGAGTTCAGTAGCTGCATTGCAGGTAAGAGCGACGCCATCTGCTGTCACTAAATATGTCTCCGGGTCGACCTTGATGTCCGGAAGTGCATCATTCAGCTTCATGTCAAGTTTCGTGAGCTTCCTGACGTTACTGACTGCTTCTACTCTCTTGTTGAGCCCATACGTTTCTTTTATACCACAATCAACGGCTGCCTGCTTACCAGGGTGACATGAAAAAGATCAAATAAAGTTATTGTGATGAAATATTCAAAATACCAGATATAATGAGGAAGAACAAAACCTTGCTAACAAACGCCATTGAATTGTTGCTTCCAGCTTTGCCAAAAGCTCCGAACATGGGCCTCATGATTACCTGCCATATGGTGATTCAGCTAACATTAATTTGAGTTAAGAACCATGCTGTGTAATATAATTTAAATGACCAAGACTGTTTATACCTGAAACATATTCCAACATAATATGACCATAATTACTAATTTTTTATAAATCTATCAGAATGAATTCCAAACTTAAAAGCAAAACGAACCAATCATTTACGTTATGATCCCCCTAAATCCTAGGTCAAAGAGTCGTCAGAGACACGGCTGAAGCTCACTAAAAACTCGAGCATGCAATGCACAAAAATTATATTGTTTTAACTCTAATATTCATGTTTGTGCATCAGAATACTTGAGTGTGGAATCAGACACCTTATTGGGTATCAAGAATGTAAATACAAATAGCATGCACACCAATATACACAATATTATATATATTTATATACCGGTTGAGGAGTGGGGATGCTGGCATTTGGATCCCCCATGTTCGCCCAAGCAATTTCACCACCTTTAATCACCAATTCTGGTTTGGCCCCAAAAAAAGAAGGTTTCCACATGACCAAGTCCGCCAACTTATTCACCTGCATAAATACATAATTCAAACTAGTATGTGGTAGTTAAAAATGAAAATTACAGTAAGGAAAGAATATGAGGGATAATATGATATCTAATCGGGCGTGAGCCTCTAAATGCCTGTTCCATTAAATTGATGTTTATAATATGCCTATAGTTCAGATATAAAGTCAGAGTACAGAGCCATCGCCCTAAACTGGGAGTGACAAGAACTACCATCAAGGTTTTAATAACCTGATAACAAATGTTGGTTAGCATGAGAGTTGGTTCCCCCAAAATGGACTTGATTCCTTTAGACAATTTAATGCATCTTAAAGTTACATTTCAACATTCTAAACATTTCTAAATTATAGAGTGGCTATGTGTATGTCTGTGTGTGGGATCGTGAACATAGACACTCGAAATTATCATCCCTGATTTTCTGATAATATGAAGTATAAACAAAATTACAAAAGAATACATAGATTAAAGAATATGCATCACGTCATAGTGATTCATATCAAATTATGTTGGATACAAATTTATAATAATTTTGCAATTTAATTAGTATTATTAATCATATATGTGAAAAGGTAGCTTACCTCAACTGACCCAATACAATGAGAAAATCCATTTGCTATAGCAGGATTAATAGTGTATTTTGCTATATATCGTTTAATCCGAAGATTGTCATTGTCTGGTCCATCACCTTCAATTGGTCCTCTTATCAATTTCATTTTGTGTGCAGTTTGCCACGTTCTGGTAATCACCTGGTAAAGGAAAGTATCTTCTTCAACTCGTCATCAATTTCTAAATTTTATGCTATCATTAATGAATTTATTAAAGTTACTTTTTATGAGGACAAGGAGGAGCTATAACGGATAAATTCATCATGCAATAAGAACTTGTCATTAAACATGAAAGCAAGTAGCTTTATGAGCATACAAATTCAGATCTTTGGTACTTCAACTTGCAAGTAAGGAAATCATTAGAAATCCAGATCTATTTTAGGAAAACAGTTCTCAAACACAATTGTCCCACTTTCAAGGATTTGATTATGATTTGACCTTGGAGAGGCAGAACTGTTGCAAGCTCCCTTTTTACCAGTGGAAACAGATAAATACTGAAACCTACAACCACCTCAACAAAGAGTACATTGGTTATAAAAGCTAATCACGAAGCTTGTTTTTCTAGAGCAGACGAAGATCATGTCAGAGAACTTAACTAACCTTTACTTTTTATTTCAAACAGACCATGTGAAGGTAAACGATGAAGAAAATGATTGTAAACAAGTAGCAATATTACAACATAGATGTGCCAAATATCAAGTTACTAATAAAACATTTGGCATATATAACATATATACTTTGTAGATACGTTAGAAGCGGATAAATAGAGTTAAGCAATTATATTGAGTTAAGAAACCTCTCCAATCCGACCCATAGCCTGTGAATCAGATGATATGATGCTAATAGCACCCATATCATGCAAAATATCTTCAGCAGCTATCGTTTCAGCCCGAATCCGAGATTCAGCAAAAGCAACATCCTCTGGGATATCCTTGTCAAGGTGATGGCAGACCATCTGTATACCACTGAATTAGTACATGAAATATTAAATTGTTATTTGTAAAGATTACTGTGGCAGGAAAGTGTAATATCATTTCACCAGCATGTCTAGATGTTCGTCTATAGTATTTTTAGTGAAAGGGCGTGTTGGGTTTGTTGATGATGGAAGAACATTTTTGACACCACAAACTTTGATGATATCCGGAGCATGGCCACCCCCAGCACCTTCACTGCACAAAAGTATGATAAACACATTTATGGCTTGTTTGGGAACTTGGATTTCATTTGAAATTCTGGATTTGGTCAAATGACAGGTTTGGATAACCAGTTAACCACAAGAATTTGGATTTAGATTTCATTTGAAATCCAAAAAGTCCAAATATTAGTGTAAATTTGAG
>PHNY01293666.1:0-16722 GCA_003724115.2 Anethum foeniculum | reverse complement strand
TAAATTAAAAAAAAAAAAAAAAAAAAAAAACCTATCAAACTAATCATAGTACATTAAGCCTTCTGCCTCGTCTATAGCAAAAATATACAGTTAGTATCACCCAGAACCTTACTTCAGTTGCATACATATGTACACGATCAACATCTAGACAAGATAGCATATATTGAACTGCCAGTATAAGTTTGAAGCAACAGACCGGGTGGCCTACAAGTTTATAATTTTTTTTCGATGCATCACTATGTTCGCTTTTGGTTTTGTAAATAACATGCCAAGTGTTGATTTCAAGTCAAAATTTGTTCAGCTACACTGTAAGCACAGCGACTCAAGTACCCATGTCTGATCCTCAACACTCAGAGAATGGTAAGGACACTCGGACACTTATTTTAGGCAAAAAACATGTAAAATTTTCAAAATATTGTTGAGTCCGACACTTGGGCATGTATCCATGTTCGACACTCCCAGCCGAGTCCGTGTAACAAAAGGGTAACGACTGATGAGTAGATTAGTAAAGACTCACAAAAGCTGTCAGAAGTATTAAGAGTTTGAAGAAGACAGATTAAAAATAGTCGAGGATCATTCGTGAAATTGCATGCCTGACCTCAAATCTGGTAGCTGTTCCTGCTGGTATGTTTAAGCGCATCCCATACGATTTTCTTCGGTCAAACACTAAATAAGGGTTTACGTCGATGAAGTGATAGTGGCTACCAACCTGAAAGATATATGTATAGACATCACTGTTAGATTATTAATTTTTTTCCAAACAGAAGAGGATGAAATGCTGTCTTAGTAGAACAGGAGGTAAACATGTATTTTTTTTCAATATGTGAATTAGATTTGCATGTTCTGTATATAGCATAACATAGGCACGTTTTTTCCTATGTGGACTCGATTTGCATGTTCCGTGTATAGCAGAAGCTAGGAGCCAAAACGAAACTACTTATTATAGAATTATGAAATATATATCTAACCAACCCCAAATTTAGGTATTTCAGTGACTACACAAGACCTACAGCTAATTCACATCAAACATTATTAGCAAAGCATTTTTTTTATATATACAGTGACAAGTACATTATATGACAAAATGAACCTCCTTATGTAATGGGGATCTAAGAAAAAAATGCAAACAGATTGTATGATGATATGAAAAGAAGTTTTGTCTTCATGGTTACAGATCATATATTAAAAAGATGATATTTTATAAAACTATGAAATCGTGTGTGTGTGTGTGTTATTATAACAACCTGAACTGGTCTATCTCCAGTATTTGTGACTTTAAGCTTTATTGTTTTCCTTCCGGAATTAAGTGTGATACATCCCTGTCCAAACCTCAATTCCCCGGGAATTTTATCGCCTTCCACGCTGGGAAACTTTTCTAGTGAAGGAACTGCAGAATTAACAGCATTGCATTAGAGCCCTTCACAGAACAGAGAAGCAATATATGTGCAATATATTTCAGTACACTTAGTTAAAATATAGTTAAGGCGCAGGATCTTAATTTGAGATAATACAATAAATTATTTTATGCAAGCACTGAGAAATCATAATACAGAAGGGGTTAATACACGAAAGTACTAGATAATAATTAAAATATAAACATTGAAGTATTTGGTTGGCACCATTTGAAAAAATAATTACAAAATCTGTAAAATTGGAAGGATTTAGTCTTTGTGCATGTATTGAAAGTATTGTCTAAACTATCTACACTGAAATCCTCTAAACACGTATACACAACTATTCAAAAATCAAGATACTGGTAAATCATCGTTACACATTGTTAAATACATAATTGTGACATGCTCCCACCTGGAAGGAAGGAACCTTGTAAAGCAAGCTCCAGATTTCCGTTTTCACTAGATATTGGATAATGTATCGTGATTAACTTTGTACCATCAGGAAAGGTTCCCTCAACCTATATGCACAATAGCATCTTTTTAATAGCATATAAACACAATAAGATGTAATAGTAATCATGTGAGTGGAAAATTTTCTGAAAGTAAGAAACAGCAGTGAATGGTTTCAGATAAGGGTTTGAGAAATTGGTTCACAGTAAATTGCTTTTAGGACAGGAACACTAAGAACATACAATCAGTCACACTTGAGAAAACAAACCGTACACTATAACACAGATGACCAGGGAATTTTATTAGTTTTAAACAAACCAATAAAGTAGACACAGAATAGACAATTCTCATCAACAACTATTACTTACTAAAAAGTTTAAGAATAACAAGTTGCAGATATGTCATTACCTGCACGGAATCCAATAGGTGAGGGACAGCTGAAAGAACTTGTCTCCTGTTAACAGATAATGCATCTATAAGATTATCGAGTGTCAGGTAACAACTAATATCCATCATACCTTCCTATCAGTTGTCTTCCAATATCCATTAGTTCGGCTACACTCTTGTCTCCATCATGTACAAACTCCAAAATCTGATCAAGTTCATAGAAAATAAATAAACAAAACTAAAAACTTTACACATTGCCTATTCACGCATCAATTGCTTTACTTTAAAAAGTGAGCAACTCAACGTTCGCGTATAAGTACAACAAACTCAAGCAAAGGAAAAACTCATGCGTTTAAGCACCTACAAAGATGTTCAAAAGAATAACACAGATGCGCTATTGGAGCCAAGTTTATGCAAGTTGTAGAAACCTGTGTAGCTATGAGCGCAACAGCTTCAGTATAATTAAGCCTTAGACCGCGTGCAAGACGCTTCTGAGCGAGAAATCCAGCATTATGCAACATTAGTTTTTCGATTTCTCTGGGAGCTAACTTCATCTTCCAATCCTCTCGAAAATTAACTATCAAACACCAAAAGTGACAAACTTATAAAACTAATGAAAATTAATCCAACTTAATATAATCTAGGGAGTAGTAATCATGAGTGAGTGCTTATGGTACTTTTACATGTAAAATCATCATAAAATTAACTATCAAACACCATAAGTGACAACACACAACTTATTAAATGAATGAAAATTAATCCAACTTAATATAATCTGGATTGTAGTAATCATGAGTGTTTGTTTATGGTATTTTTACATGTAGAATTATCATAAAATGCAGTGAATCAATGAGTGATGTAACAAGGATTTATTATAAGATAACAGGCAAAAAGTCAACTTCAAGTTAATGAAAATAAAGATTGAATCAAGTAGTATTAAGTTTATGAATACATAAGACATATAAGAGTGATGATTATTGTACCGGTATGGAAGAAAGATTACCGTTACAGAAGTGGACTGAATAACTGAAGCTGCAGGCGCTCAACTGCTGATGATACGCTAAATAGAAATTACTACTTGTTCTTCTTACTTGTATGTATATATAAAAAAAAAATGCTTGTATTTTTTGAATGATAACAAAAATAATAATGTTTTGATTTGCGATTGCTTTAATCACAAGCGTCAAAACTTATAAGAAAAAAAAAATGCTTAAAAATAGTTTAAATTATTAATTTTTCTCCCCTTTAAATAATCGAGTGTGTTTGGAGGTGCCATTATTCTTCTCAAGGTGTTGGCATAATAAAGAAATTAATTAATTTTGCATTTTTCAACTATTTTTACTGTTAAATTTAAATAGTTATTGCTAATAGTACAGTTTTTGTAACGAGGTCTTTGCCAAAACACCCCGTTTGGCAAATCTTATTGAAAATAAGTTACTTATTTTCAGAAAAAGTACTGAAAAAAGTACGTGTATATGTACTTTTTCTGAAAATAAGTAATTTATTTTTCATTTTGAAAATAAAATTTGATTTTTAATTCTTATAATAAATATTTATATTTGAAAAAAAAAATTAAAAATATGAAATTTTAAAAAAAATAAGTAACTTATAAGTGAAAAGCAGTTTTGCCAAACAGGCCAATATTTCTACTCTGCCCAGCAGAGATAAGTTTAAAATAAGTGCAGGATTTTTATTACATATTTTACAATAAATTTTTAAATGAAAGTTTTAGGTTTTGAAGGACGTATTAGATTCCCATATATGCTTTGATAGTTGTTAGTCGTCAGAACTACATCCTTCAAAGATAATCAATATCAATCATTATTACTAAAAAGAGCAGTAGTTCAACATGTATAATGTAAACCAGGAGAACTAATGATAACAAGAGGGAAATGCCTGCAAGCCAAAAATACCTCATTGTATTTGGGAGTTTTATTTTAGCAAAGTTACAACATTATCTTCACACAACTCGTTAAGAGATAGAGCTCAACAGCCTAAGTTATATAAGAAAAATGCTATTGCAAAAGGGAGAAAGCCGTCCCAGTAATGTACTGGATTACATGGAGAAAATATTTCAGTACTGCTTTTGAAGTATAGGAAGAGCAATGATCCTTATCATGAAGACAGAACTTTCTGAACCTCGGTTGTGACCTCTTTTGGAGGCTTTTCTGCAGGAAGCTGTGCAACAACACCCTTCTTCGCATAGTAATCTATGACCTACACAAGACAATGACAACATATTTAGAAAAATGTAATTACACAAGGAACTAAATAACTTGGAGAAAAAGCTGAAAATATTTTTCAAAACTTTTTGGAAAACTTATTCATCACCCTTTCACAACAAACTTGTGTCCTTTGGTAAGAGTAGGTATAGGTATGCCCAAATTATAATGTTTGGTGGTTGGAATATTGACTGGATGCGTACTTATACTTGGTAGGAGAGACATTGACTCCCGTAGGAGCAAATATCACATCATACAGCACTCACTAATTATCTGATGCAAATTGACAAACTGCAGAACCTGATTCTATCATTTAACTATGAAATACAGCAAAGACGTATGTCAACTAACATTCTGGTTCAACTAACATTCTGGTTCAACTCGGCCACAGCACACGTCACAAGTCAGAAAATCTGATGTTGTGATGCATAGTATCCACTCTATGCACCAAGTGTAATACAATTTTTTACTAAATGTGAAACTTGGATTTGAATTTTAGTAACTAAAAATTTATCCCAATTAATGTACGTGGCATTGGCAGTAGCTGCAATCAAATACTTGCATGTAAAAGCCTCTTATCTCCTTCACAAACTAGACAATTGGATGTCTCATGATGTATAACCTCAAGAGAAAAAACACATAAAATGGAAGGTTAGAAGTGCCTCCGGTCCATCCTGAATAATTTTTAATGATGACTGGCCTTATTTTATCATTTTAGCAATGGGAACGTTAATTCCTACCAAACTGCTTATCATATTACGAGTTTAGTAAACCTCCACGAGTCATGTATTATAAGATAGTTAAGGAACCATAATTGACTAGTCAACAACATGGCTCATCAACCTCAGTTTGTACTTTGTACTTCAAATTTTCTCCTTTCAGAACATTATTTTTTAACCCGTCAAAAGTTAAAATGCATAACTCATAGAGAGGCACGCATATGCATAATACGAAGTGGCTAAAGTTTTTATCTGATGAGGAATTCCTACCGGTTCAGTTTGCCTGTGGAATGCTTCCAGCCTTGACTTGAGAACTTCTGCAGTATCATCTTTGCGCTGCATTAATGGCTCTCCGGTAACCTATAACACGAGGGGAGAAATCACATGAGAAATACTTTTTCATATTGTCAAGCAGTAATTGGTCATCATTTGACACTAGGAAACAAGGGAGAGCATGCAAAAATGGATTCGAGTAAATAAGTCCAATTAAGGACGCACAACCAGATTCATATATAAATAGAGAAAAATTATAAAGTATGTCATATTATTCAAAGTTCGCAGGAATGCATATCATGTGACCAGAAAATGGTCCGAATCAGAATATACTTCACAATCAGACTGTGTTATACTTAACAAGTAATATAGCAAAAAAAACTATTAGTTAAAAGTTCCTGAGAGAAACATCTAACAACTTACATCATCAACACCGGGGGCTTTGGGAGGTGCGAATTTAGTGTGGTAAGTCCGACCACTTGAAGCATGAATCCAACGCCCGGTGATTCTCTCCTCCAAAATAGCATCATCTATTGCAAAATTGAGCACCTTATCAATTTTTGCTCCCTGCTTTTCGAGCATTTCATCAAGCTGCAGACAAATAGGATTAGAAAAATGATACGATCTGAATATATATCATGGACTCCACAAAGGTTTTTGTGTGAGCATGTGTAGTGTAGGCAGGAGGGAGCAAAATTTACCTTTTCTGCTTGGACAACTGTCCGGGGAAAGCCATCAAGAATGAAACCTTTTTGACATGAAGGCTTCTTCATTGCTTCATCAATTATACCAACCACCAAGTCATCAGAAACGAGCTCCCCCTTGGAAAAACAAAAAACACATTTATGCTTATGCACTTCGATACACACTGACAACAAAAAAGAGGAAATTACTGCATATGCAGCACAAAGTATTGCTTACCTTGTTCATGGCTTCCTTAGCCTTAACACCAAGTGGAGTTTTAGCTGCAACAGCTGCTCTCAGCATATCACCAGTAGCCAAGTGGCACAAGCAGTACTCATCCTTGATGATAGGAGATTGGGTACCTTTGCCTGACCCAGGCGGACCTGTCATTCATATCTAGTTTCCCATTACTATGCATTCTTTGAATTAAAAATCTTCACATACGGGACATAAAGAACTGAATAGATGTTTTGAAGATTTCATTTTGCTGACGTAATCATCATGTCAAAGAGTGAATATGATTAATAAGACCATCCAAATGCCATATTTGTCCATTTTGTTGGATGAAATCACTATGTTTAAGGGTCAGAGACGGAGCTGAGTTTTGAGGCATATTTCAAATTAAATGGTGGTACCGCACTTTTAAAGATTATGCACGATGACACAATTTGGGCCTCTGATTCTGTGTCTGTAAATACATGCAGATCCAGGACTGAAGACTTGCAGTCTATTAATTTGGAAATCAGTGGGAACCAAATAGTGTGGAACGCAACAAACGATGCACTAATTTGCGAACATATGTACTCATAAAGTATTTTACTTCCTGCATTCTTTAAATAAAAAATTCAGATTAGAGCTGAACCTCACCAACGTGTGAATGAATGTTCATTCCTTCCTCCACGCATATCCTTTTTATACAGTATCATTGAATACTAGCACCCGTGTCATTGTTTCACTTTTACCCCTCTTTTTCATCCTTCTCTTTCCCCTTAAGATTACATTTAGGAACATATATTTCATTTCAAATCACATGAATTGAGTTGTCATTTCAATCCAAATCCGAATTCTTTTGATTATTCAAACATGTTATTGGACTAAATCCAGAATTCCAAATGACTAAAAAATCAAAATTCAAGATTTGCATAATGTAAGCTGCTCTAAAGAGATTAACAGTAAGCTAAAGAATGACTAAAAAAGTAGTAGAAAAATGTCGAAATGACTAATATTGGCAGCAGATAAACATACATACACATTGATAATGAATCAAATTAAAAAATTGCGGGATCTAAATTAGGTTATAAGAAATTAGTATGCACTAAAAATCTAACTTCTCAAACAAACAAACAAAAGAGAAACATTTATAAGAAATTAGTATGCACTAAAAATCTAACTTCACAAACAAACAAACAAAAGAGAAACATGAAGCAACAAACAAACAAAGAGTGTGTAATTGTAAAAACAAGAGAAGAGGAAACATAAAGTAAAATTCAAGTAAAGGATAAGTAAGAACCAATAAGAATGAGACGCTTGTCGGGCTTAGAAGCACACTTCATACGACGGAGAAGTTCAGACATCAAGTCCACTGTTTCAACATCTTCCAACGAGCTCGCCATTTTTCTGGTCGCCTTTTGAATCTACACAACCTGCTCTCTTGTCAAATGTTGTTTTGGGGTTTGTTTTGTTTATATCCATTTTTATTTAGTGGTTAGGTGTACCAACCAATGAGCGTTTAGTATTTTATATGCCCACCCCCCTTTTCTTTTTTCTTTTTTCTCTTTTCTTCTGGCCTAATTTTGTGATTCATTTTTTTTTTTTGTAAACTTTTGACAATTAAAATGAATAGAATGACGGTCTCATCGAAGCTTCTCCAATTTACTTTCATTCTTTTCCGTCAGATTTTGAATTTTTATGTAGCCTGAATTACCGACTTTATATAATTACTAATATTCTAAAAATTATCAATTTGGCCAATTAATTTCGCTTAATTCTTAAATAAATTTCATTGATTAAAAATTAATTTGTTTCAAGGGCATGTCTTATGGAGTAAAAAAATAAGGCTAGTTTTAAATGTATTAAATATTAAATACATCTAACTTTTACCCTCATCTACCAACCTTTTAGATGACACGTGACCCCTTCATGTTGTGATTTCTCTTATAAATTGAACTTGTACTAGATAGTTTTATATGCTTAAACAAATATTTGATAGTGTTCTAACTCTATATTTATATTTATAATTCATTTTCACCTTCTATTAATTTAACTTGGTAAACTATATTTTATAGTTAAATAAATTTTACAAGATCAGTCAAAATATTGTAATTTTAAGAATAGTTAAATTTTAAAATTGTTTAAGTAATTAAAGTTTATGACTTGTATTAATAATAGTTAAATTTTAAAATTATATGTATTATTCTTTTGTTTGTTCTGTGTGTGAGGTAGGGTGCAATCTTTTGTTGTTAGTTTCTCTAGTATATCTATATTGTATATTATTCTTTTGTTTGTTCTGTGTGTGAGGTAGGGTGCAATCTTTTATTGTTAGTTTCTCTAGTATATCTATATTGTTTTGGTGATGAAACGAAAGGATGTCAAGTTTCAAGCTTCTTGTGTATGTCTTGTACTAGTTTAAAATAAAATCAAGCAGTGTTTTGTATGCGAAATATGGGTTGGAAAGGATGTTTTCAAAAAAAGAAACTTCCATAGAAATTTAACAAAAATTGCTTAAAAACAATAAAACAAAATGTAATCATATTAAGGGGCAGTATTATTATTTACTAAAATTAAAATTATATAAGGTGAAATAGAATCTACAAATTAAAATTAATATTATTTACTAAATTAGATTTATATAAGGTGAAATAGAATTATAAAAATAGAAATAGAGTTAGAGCAAGTTTTGTTAAAAATATACAAATCTGTTTCATATAAATTAAGGGGCAGTATTCAATATGGATTTTAGAGGAGTGATAATAATCCATAGATTTTGAAAGATTGTTGTTGATTTTAATTGTTTGCGGATTTTGACGGTTGATAAAAAAATCTTGTAAAATCTTGATGATTTTGTGAAGGTTTTAGAAATCCATCAAAAATCTCATATAATTTAGAGAGATTTCAAAAAATTAAAAATACACTAGCAAATCAATCAAAATCCATGAAATTTTCAAATAAAAAAAGTCCATGGACTTTTGAATACCATCAGATTTAGATGGATTTTTTAAAATCTAAATTGAATACTACCAGATTTTAATGAACTTTTAAAATCTAAATTGAATACACTCAGAATTTAATAAACTTTTTACCATCCAAATTGAATACCTCCGGATTTTAAAAAAAATTTAAAAATCTAAATTGAATACTCACTGACTTTGAAAATCCATAAAAATCTTCCAGAATCTTGATTGAATACACCCTCTAAATTTATAAAACAAATTTTAACTAACAAGGGGGTCACATGTCATCCTAAAAACACGGTAATGTATTTGTAATGTATTAGTATGTACGCCAAGATCCTCAATTATGTAATTAGATCTGCTAATTAACTTATATTTCCAATTTTTAACACCGTTATACAATTCTTTCAATTAAAAGAAAAACCATGCTACAATTCTGTGCCACAGCTAAATACCAAGTATTTATATGCCTTATTAAGTTTTTTTCTAAAAAAAAAAAAAAAAAACCCCTGTCAAGTTAACTCACATGTTGAGTGAAATATCCACTTTTTAGCAAGTTTCACTTCCCTCCAACTATCAACTTTGTTAACAACCACATCTCCAAGAAAGTAGAGTATTTAAATATTTATCAAAACGCTTAAACGCCTGATAATTGTACCATATGCTACGGGAATATGCTAACCCAACCCACAAAAGCTCAATCGATCAACAATCTCTCCATCCAAAACTCGTATTTGTAGAAGATAACCCAAGAAACACCTACTTGATAGAATCATTCTTCGCCACAATTTCATTCACTTTGTTTTTTCAATAACCGCACATATAATTACGACTAATGACATGATTTAGCAAGTATACGGACAGCTAAAAAAACAACAAGTCATAATTGCTAATAGATTTGTATATGTAGTTATGTACCATAATGTATTACAACAACAAATTCATCACAGTAGTTTCTAATCTCTCGCTACTCATGTTCATGTATGACAAACAAAATGCAGCTAGCTATTTCAGTTCTGCTGTGTTAGAATCATACCTCCTATACTTGTGCAATTGTTGTAAGCAAAAAATTAACAAAATTTCAGTGGATTTTAATCTACTCCTTCGGACTCATCTCCTATAGTAATGGATCATCAAGTTCATATCACTGTTGAAAATATAACTAATATGGAACTTCTCACCAAGAGGAGCATGCTTTTGGAAACGATCCATGCTACTGCTAAGTTGCCTGCTAGAAATTGTCAGTGCAATTTTTCCATACTCTTACTTATTTGCTTTACGAGCAAGAAATCGATCTCGGGCCGCTTGTATTATATTTTCACGGTCATCAGGAGCCTTGCCTAAAATCTCTTGTTTTGGCAAGTCTGAGTTGCCGTCCTGAGTTACTTCCTCGGATTCAGCAGTACCGCCACTGTTTCAGATGTCAAAGTTCACACTCAACAACCATTTAAAAAATACTATATATATGACAGGGACTAAATCTAGAAGAACCAGCTTGCCTGAGTTTGGTAATGTTCAGTTTCTCGAGCTTCTTCATGATGGAAGATGCCCACTGCATCTCTATTGCACAGACATTACGCATAAACGGCCTTGAGGTGGCTATAAGTTCATGGTATACAACATAATTCGGGAGCAGTCCCTCGTCATCCGTCCTCAATACAGATGATGGATGTACCTGAAATAGGTAAATATGTTAATATTTCATATTATGAGCAACAGATGTCAACCACATTCAGAAATCATAACCAACAGCAAGAGTTTCAAAGCTCATGTCCATCTCAGCAAGCAGGAATGGACGAATGGCTTCACCTTCTATTTTTAGTTCTCAGATTTCAGTATAACTAAATGAAGGAAAAGATAGAAATTGCTTTAAACTCTTACAACAATTACATCATATACAGGAGTTCGTATATCTATATTGCCATATCATCCCATTTACTATAACATGAGTGTATGAATGAAAATTTCCTTCTACCTGAACAAGTTGTGACTTAAAGCCAATGGTTCGATAACCATTGTGCCGAAGCATTCGCTCAGCAAGCTGACCCGCATAACCAACACACAGAGCCTTTCTTAGGTCTTTATAATCCTTTTGACCATCTTTCCATCTCTTACTTGTCCGTACATCCAAAGGCCCTGTTACAACCAGGCAGAAAATAATATGTTATGCTTTTGACATAATGAGTTACAACACTACTTACTTTTATTATGAAATTATTGAAATCGAATGTCAAAAATCAACTTGTAAATTAGTACTGGTTCCTGAAATTAAAACTCAAATTTTTTTTAACCAAACTTGAAATCTTTAACACAAATTCAAGAGCGTCACTGCAAGTTTGTTCTTAGAGAAATATGATCATTGTCTTCATATATCATAACATGAAAACAAGTTAACACTAACCTTTCGCAATCTTCTGCATTATTTGACAGAGCTGTTTTCGAACATCTTTGACAAACTTCATCCCCCGCACCTACCATCAGCAAGTTCCAGCACATTAATTTTAATGTAGTATTATAGTAAGAGGTTAAGTGCATTTTCACTTTCTCATAAAGTGATGAACATATACAGGGAATACATGGGTGTACGCCAATCAATGTAAAAAACAAGGGGGAATTTTAGGAAAATATTCATTCCTTGTGCTTCAAGTATAAATTGGAGCCTGCACTAGGTTAAGGACCATGAATGCTGCAATTCATTATTTTTGGCTATATAGTTCAATTAAGATATGTAGGTCCTACATAAGGCGTCTAAGCTATAGCTTCTGAATATGATTAGAATATTATACCTGCAAATCGTTGTCTTTGCACCATTCTATAGAATAATCAGTCCGATCCCACTGCTCAAAGATTTCTAGTAACTGTATGTGATCACCCCATCCAGAACCATCAGGAAGGTCTGGAAGTGGCTGCTTTCTCTTCTTTTCATTGCTTTTGCTGCAACACAATGAATATTCCAAATAATTACTACGCAAATCACATTCACATATAACTTAAACCAAGTCATATCATTATTAGCAGAAAAGAGAACTTCTACAGAACATGAAAAGGAATTTCAGCATTCACAAAGGAAAAACAATAAGGATATACTATTCTACCTTCGTCCAGGAAGCAATGTTGTTTCTGCAGACAACATGGCAGCAACAGTTAAAGCCTGAGATAAGCAACCATACTTATTTGCCTCAATTAAGGTCCGAGAAAGTGAAGGTTCCAATGGGAGTTCTGTAAAGTAAAAAAAGGAATCAGAGACTCGGGAATTTGTATTTCTCGGGACCGTTTCAGTAAATATTAATGCAATCTTTAGTCACCCAACATGTTCCCCCACTAGTGCCACCACAATAAAATTTAGTTCATTGGTTTTAACATCTTTTATCGCATTCTAGCTCATTAATAGTGTCAGAGGAAAACATACCGGCCATTGTTTGACCTATTTTAGTAATGGATCCATTATCATCTATAGCGTCAATGAGGTACAATTGCTTGAGAGCATCTTCTAAAGATTCAGCTGCAGCAAAGCGTTAACAAATTTAGTACTTCATATACAGACAAGCATCAAGTGTAAAGAATAAACAGTGACGACAAGGAATAAAAATGTGCTTACATGAAGGGGGGTCAAGAAAATCAAATTTGAGAATATCAATATCAGGAAGATCCAATGACTTCAAATAAAGAACACTGCCAGCTAGAGAAGACCTCTGTATTTCAGGAATTGTTGCCTCTAAAAATTCCTCGTTATAGATTATAGATGGATACAAACGGTAGCACTTCCCAGGACGTGTTCGACCAGCTCGCCCTGCACGCTGATCAGCTTGCACCCTATAATTTAAAAAACAATATACTTAAAATATTTTTACCTAGAATAGAACATGGAATTGATATTAACTTCTCCTACTCAAGTGTAGCCATTTCAGAGATTATTTATATTCTACCTGCTAATTTGTACAACATCAAGAGAGTACATTCCGGTCGTTGGAATGTAATGACGTTGCTTGACATAACCAGAATCAACAACATACCTATCAATTCAGAGAGATTAAAAAATGAAATGGCCCGCTAATAAAACAAGCAATTCATAAGTAAAAGAAGGAAGAAACAATTTGGCAAAAAAAAAAGGGAAGAAACAACAAAAACATGTGGGTGAAAGTATATCAGATCAAAAATTTGGGGTAACCAACAAGAGAAAATAGAAATCGTCAAATGTTTTGTATTTTACTTTCGGTGATCTATAGGACGTGGCTGATATGTTAGCAAATAGTTTGTACAGTTATATGGTCCTTGTTATAAGCTAAATATGATTTTCAAGGTTCTTCACATAATTATAGAACCAGAAATATGACATATATATATATATATATATATATATATATAGGGTTTTCAATAGCAAATATATCTATATAGTTTTGAAGACTGTGGAGTTCTCAAGCAGGAGCAAGGGTGCTTCTAGTGCTAGAAGAGATCTAGAGTTTGATTCTCGTCTCTCCATCCCCCGATACTTTAAAAAAAAAATTAACTACCTAAATTTATCTCTTATTTAAAGGCTTCTAATTTAATGTAGAAATATTACAGCATACTTACACGACACCATCAACCGTCAAAGAAGTTTCGGCTATGTTCGTAGCAACAATGAATCTCCTGCAGTTTGGAGGTGGAGGACTGAATACACGTATCTGCAGGGAAGAAAAGAACATTACGAAAACGAGAAGAAAACCCTGATACGGCTAGCCAGTAGAAAAAGTTTTCTAACTTCTTTTATTGTTAATCTATAAGAAAGAAACGTACTAATAGAATTTCAACCTATCTATTAATTGAAATTTAAGAATTTAGGAGCCTACACTATAATCATGCTAATGCATATAACCCAAAAAGCAAAAACTACAGATCTTTTTTAACCACTATAGACGTGTGAAAGGTAGCTAGCCATTCTATAATACGATTGCACAAATACCAGTAGTACTCACTAAAATGGAAGTATTAAATCGTCCATTGAATGCATATAGGATAATTAAAACCTTCAATATTGGAATCAACATCTTCAGATGGATAATGGGTTGAATATAGCGGTAATGGTCTTCCGCATTATATTTTTGATATTATTCTATCACTTGCACAAAACTACTGCAATTATTGACACAGCATGCAAACCTAAGATTTGAGACCCTACCAGTACACAATCATCATACTATCATGATAATATTGTGAATACAAGAAGCAGGGTGAACCCATTTTTCACTATACATGTGATTCATTCATGATGGTTAATTACTCAAGGACATTTATCTAAGAAACACAGCTTGAAGTGAACCAAAACCACGGACTGACAATAATACAAACAGTTCCTAAATTTCTAAGGTTAGTTGATCTTAGCTGATTGCAATTTCTAAAGTAGTGGTGTAAACAAATTTACACATCATGCCAATAATTTTAATAAGCACATATATGAATTACCTGAAGCTCAGGTGGCAAGGATCCATGAAGAGGTAAAACTATAGCATCCATGCATGATCCTTCCTCAAGGCTCCGGATTTTCTCCTCCAGCTTTGACACCAACTTCTCTATATCATCCTATTAGATGTCAAGCAAAACAATGATGTAAAAGGAAATGTTGCAGTATTCTTTGAACATCCTGATACGCGAAATTATTGTCATGGAAGAATATATATCATAAAATGTTTACCTGTCCGGTCATGAATATCAAGATATCGCCTTCTGGTTCCCGAACGTGTATATCTAGTAGAGATTTATTTATACAAACGCATAAATACTGACTGGCAAATGAAAATCATATAACTAACTGGAAAAAATAGTTATCAATGCATACCAATAGCGACTCTCAGACAAGACTCAAGATAACTTTTGGGACGCTCTGAGCTGTATAAAATTTCTACAGGAAATAACTTCCCTGGAACATTGAGGATGGGGCAATTACAGAAGAACTTTGACACTTTTTCACCATCAAGGGTAGCTGAAGTAATCAAGACCTTCAAGTTGGAAGCTCGCAACTTGATCAATCTTTTCATAAGCCCTAGCAATATATCCCTGAAGAGATGTATCATAGTAGATTAGTTTCACAATTTATAGATAGACGTGCAAACGACTCACACGATGTAGAAAAAAAAGCCTCTTGCGTGTTTAGACTTCTCTCATGAGCTTCATCCAGGATGATAACTGAATATTGATTCAGTTCAGGGTCTGAAAGACTTTCTCGCAAAAGAACTCCATCAGTAAGGTATCTACGCATTACACATCATTATTTCTAAATCAGTACATTCGTAAAAAAACAAAGAACACTTAGAAACAAAATTCAACTTCCAGTATGAAATCATTTACTTTATACGAGTTTTCTCTGAAGTCCGATCCTCGAAACGAATAGAGTAACCAACTTCCTCCCCTAGCCTAACACCAAGCTCCTCCGAAACCCGTCTGCAGACGGTCAAAACAAACGGAAACCATCGCACTATAGTTAATAATCCCGATACTGTAAACACGAACAGAATAATCATAATATTCATTCACCAACTTGTTCGTGTCGTGCAACATACCAAAGTACAAACTTAAAAAATAAAACAAAAACCCGTCTCGTAAAACATACGATAATGAAGTCCAAAATGAACAAGTAAGCGCAGAAACTAGCTTGTTGGTTTCTAACTTGTTAACTTATATATCATACAATGAGCAGTATCATACAACTAGTCTATAAGTTAGTTAAGTAGTTACCAAATCAATAGCAGGCTAATTACAATAATACTACTACTCTAAAGATTTATTAAACTTTACTTAAAAAAAAAAAAAAAGAACTAATAATTTGATTGATTTATATAAATATAGAATAGGAAGAGAATGGAGTAATAAATAAAAGGACCTAGAGACAGTGACGGCGGCGACACGGCGGGGCTGAGTGACGGCGATGAGACCGGAATTAGAATAACCAGAACGGTGAAGAATCTGAGAGAGTTGAGTGGATTTGCCAGAACCGGTTTCTCCGATGATGACAACAACTGGGTTGGTTTCGACTGTTTGTTTGATTTTGTCTTCGAATTGTAATATGGGTAGTTGTTGTTTAGCCATTCCAAGAGTTCAAGCAGACCCCCTTGATTCAATTGAAATTGGAAGGTGTTCGTACAAGTAATGTACACTGCGTATTTGTATCAAGAATCTATTTAAATTAATCCATCAATTGTTGTTATTACGGCCGCGGACGGATCGGTTGGCTCGAATTTTACCAAAATTTATCAGTTAACCGTATATATTGGTATGATTTGGAGCGGTTCAGTTTGTAATTATTAATTGTAATTGAATTATTCGAGAGCCGTTTTTTTCCATTTCGATTATTATAAGTTTTGATTTTTTTCGAATTTTTATCTCATTATAATTATTTTCAAAATTTTGATCAATTTTATCATTTAAATACGTGGAGTATCTAATATAT
>PHNY01293654.1:742-12510 GCA_003724115.2 Anethum foeniculum | reverse complement strand
CCTAGCAGCTCTCGTTTGTTCTTTAACACAAACTGAGAGATAAAGTTTAATCAAAACATCTTTTGATTATTCAACTGTTCTTCACTATTACTTGTTAAATCGATTTGATTGTGCTATATTGCATTCAACCCCCCTTCTACAATATAAACTTGGGCCTAACATAATTCGAATTTATTTAACCGAAATGCTACTTTGAGTAGAGAAATTCAATGTTTGCTGTAACTTTTAATCCAAAAGATATATCTGGACATAATACATCAAAGATCATATATCAAAAAAATTTAAGAAAAGTTATAGTAGAAGTTTGTATAAACACACTGAAAACTAATTATCCTGTCAAGCATTTCACCAATTTAACTATGCAATATGCCTAAATTAAAGAATACCAAGGCTGGCCAAATACAAATGTAATCATTAAGGCCAAAATAAAATTATCATCTGTTATACAAACAAAATGAATTAAATATACAACAAAAAGGAATCATGTACTACTTTTCTATTTTCTACACCATCATTTCGAGTTTCTGTCAGTGATCCTGCAATAGTAGATAAAACGATGTAGCAAACTGAATAACAAAGTAGTGTGTGTGTGTTGAACACCTTGCAAATATATAATAAGGCAGATTTTCATTAATCAAAATGAGTTCATTTTAATCAGTCATATATGCTGATTAATCTGAACTAAAGTCCTGCCGATTACAACATTAACAACTAAGGAGACTGTCACTCCTTTTCCAACAACACAATGAAAACTTAACCAAGTAACCAACAGGTTACTCCCAGCACTAACAGCCAACAGTAGGCAAAAGAAACTGAAATACAACAACTGACTAGCAGTCATACACTAGCAGTAAGCAAAGCAAAGCAAAGCAGGAAAGAAACTTAACAACAACAACCAACTTCAACAGCTAATAGAAGATAAGCACCAGTGACAAGCCACCACATAAGCAAGCAAAAGATGCATGCACTTAAGCAAGCGTAGCACTAATCTTTCATAGCAGAATGCATAATAGCAGTGAATCCAATATCCTCAGAACCAGTTTGAGAACCAGAGTTCCCACTATCAGTACCAGTCAAACCAACACTAGCAAGGGTGTCAAGCAACTCTTTCTCATTTTGCTTAAGGGTCTCTAAGTCAATGGTTTCAATTCTACTCTTTGGTGACCCTATTTTGACTTCTAACTCAGTCAACTTATCCTTGACCCTAGTGTGTTCATTTTCAAGAATTTTAACCAAGTTTGACAGTTTCGCAACCTTATCCTTAACTAGGTTAAACTCAATCTGAATCTTATCTTCCTTAGGCAGCAAAGAAGGGATCACAATTTTGGGAATGGGTTGAGGCCTACAATGTTTAAGCATGACTCTATTATGGGTTAAGTGCTCTGATAAGTGGATTTTATATCTACTTAGAACGTTCTATAATGACTTAAATTGATAACTTGTGCTCAAGTATGTTGTGTCTTTTGATGTGTTTTTGTGTTATTTTGTGCAGAGCTTCTAATCTAGGTATGGATTACAAATCTTCGAAGAATTGGTGTTCTTTTGCGCTATTAATGAATAATTGGAGATTGCATCGAATTGGAAGCTCAAGGATTTTGTGGGTACATTCGCTATAGGCCCTCACGAGACCTTACTCGTCCACTAGGGCTACCTAGGGGTTTAAAGGGCTTGTTGCATATGCCAAATGCAACTGTGATCACCTACGGAAGTGGTATAATAAAGGATGGCTTAGAGCTTAATTAGAAGAGTTGGAGTCAATCTGATTAAAATTCGGATTTGCTGGTGAGCTGCGCAGTCTATATTGTTTGGGTCATATCTGGAGTTCTACAAGTCCGATTTAGTTGATTCAAAAGCCCACGGAAAGATTAAGAGACGAGCTTTAATTCAGAAGTGGTCTTGGATTGCAATTCCAGTCGTATCAGCCCAGAAACAGAGCCCAAAAGTCAGTTACGAATTTTCTACATTGGATCAGATTTGAGTTCTGTTATGATTTGGAAGCCCAGCCCAATTCTCTTGCATATATAAGCTTCTAATCATCCAAAAACATAACCTACGGGAGATAGATCAAGCAGAGAGCACAAGACGGCTAAGGAGAAGATAGAAGACTCCAACCATCTTTGTATTCTTCTAATTAGGCATTAGATGTTATCTCGGCTTTGTATCTAAACCCTAGTTTTTATTATCTCTTTCTCATAATTTATTTGTAATCATGATTTCACTTGTACCCATGGTGATGAGTAGTTCGATTATGAACTAATCATTATCATGGGGTTCTAATGGATTTATATATGGATTCTAGTAGTTGATTGTCTTTATCTCTCGTGTGATGTTTGATATCCTAGTATGGTTATGCTTAATTGCTAGATGCGTCGCGAACATCTAATTTGTTAATCTTGGGTGAATGCGAAAGTGGATCCTAAGGTTAGAACTTGCCATGCTAGCATAGGTTCATGATTGTTATCAATATGATTCGTAGTATGAGACGAGATTACTTATATTGCCCTATGTGATCTTTGTGGATAACTTGTTCTTCAACCGTTATGTTTTCAAATTCTATAGAGATATAGGGTCTAAGCATAATTGGTGTCTATTCATCTTCTATCTCTTTTGTGGATGTATGGGTAGTTTGGTATATGTGTGCTGAGAGGTAGCGTATACTTGTTTCGTGTTATTCGATCAGTTATCAACATTACATATCATGATTAAGACGCAACTCTAGATGAAGTTATAATGAAGTTAGAATCCCATGTTTCCCTTCGTATAAGTAAAACAGTATTTTCTCGTAATTAGTAATTTTAGTTGTTAATTAATTTACGTAGTTTAATTTAGTATAAACAAATCTCTCTTTGTTATTTCTCTTAGCTGTGATTGAAAGCCATACATTGTTGCATAAGCACTTAAATTAGAGTAAAACTAATCTCTGTGGGAACGAACTTAATTTATTACTTGCTACAAGTTGATCGCGTGCGCTTGCCTGTAATCAGCCTTAACAAGTTTTTGGCGCGGCTGCCGGGGATCGGTGCTTTATTTTTAGTTTATGTGCTTGACATCAGTGGTCGTTGAATTTCACTGACTAAGATTTGTTCTCACAATTTTCATCTTATTTCTGGTGTTTCAGGTTCTTGAGGATTGTGTATGCGTACACGCTCTCAGGCGCGTAAGGAAATTCTGGAAAAGCAAGAAGAAGTAGAGGTAGATATCGCAATGGGTGAACCGGCTGCTAATAACGCTAAAGCGTTGATGGATTATTCTCAGCCGAAGATCAATGATATTCAGTCGAGTATTGTTAGACCTGCGATCGCTGCGAATACTTTCGAGATCAAGGCTAGCACAATTCAGATGGTTCAGAATTCGGTTCAGTTTGAGGGTTCTCCTACAGAGGATCCTAATATGCACATCAGAAACTTCATCGAAATCTGTGATACGTTCAAGTTTAACAATGTTTCCGATGATGCTGTGAAGTTGAGACTCTTCCCGTTTTCTCTAAGGGACAAGGCTAAAAGCTGGTTACATTCTCTACCAGCTGGATCTATTACTACTTGGGAAGAGCTTGCTCAAAAGTTTCTCAACAAGTTCTTTCCTATGGCGAAGACTGCAGCTATTAGGAATGCTCTTACTCAGTTTTCACAGCATGCGGGAGAATCTCTATGTGATGCTTGGGAGCGTTACAAGGAGATGCTAAGGAAGTGTCCTCACCATGGAATGCCTGATTGGATGGTTATCAATTGCTTTTACAATGGTTTGGGAATGCAATCTAGGCCCATGGTTGATGTAGCATCTAGTGGAGCTTTGTGGGCTAAGAGCTATGAAGCGGCTTACGATCTTATTGAGATGATGGCGGCTAATGAATATCAGAATCCTACTCAAAGGTTACCTCAAGCTAAAGTTGCGGGAGTTATGGAAGTTGATTCATCTACTGTTATCGCTGCTCAACTTGCTGCTTTGACTATGAAGGTAGATGCTTTAGCTAATATGGGAACTCATCAATTGTCTAGTGTTTGTGAACTTTGTGCAGGTGCTCATGCTACGGATCAATGCGCTATATCAAGTGAATCCGCTCAATTCGTTAGCAACTATTAGAGGCCTCAACAACAAGTTCCTAATGTTTATCATCCCAACAACCGCAATCATCCCAATTTCAGTTGGAGTAACAATCAGAATGCCGTGCAACCATCTTATCAACAACAAGGAGCTAAACCTTTCAATAAATTTGGTTTTCAACAACAATATGCACCAAGGCAATCATATCAACCACCTGGGTTTCAACAAATTCAAGGAGTTGGAAATCAAGCTTCTAATGAAAAGTCGGAGTTGGAAGAATTGAGGTTAATGTACAAAAGCCAAGCGGTGACGCTCAAAACTTTGGAAAATCAAATTGGACAACTAGCAAATGCTCTTTTGAATCGACCTCAAGGATCACTTCCTAGTGATACGGAAGCTAATCCAGGCAAAAGGGAGGTAAAAGAGCAAGTGAAAGCGGTTACATTGAGGTCCAGGAAGGAAATCGAAGCGCCACAAAAGCAAACAACAGAAAAATTTCGCCCCCATGCTATAGAGGGTGGCGCGCCCACGCCACTACAAGGCGCGCCCACCCTAGTCCCTGACTTGGGATCTTCAATTCTTGATTCCGAAGTGCATTCGAAGGTTCCGGAGGTGATTTTGGGTGATTCTTCTGACAAAATACCTACAAAACAAGCTGAGATGAGCAAGCAAGTGTATCCACCACCACCATTCCCCAAGAGACTTCAAAAGAATAAGTTTGATAAGCAATTTGCGAAGTTTCTTGAAGTTTTCAAGAAGTTGCAAATCAATATACCTTTTGCGGAGGCTCTTGAACAAATGTCAAGCTATGCGAAGTTTATGAAGGGTATTCTATCTAGGAAGCTCAAGCTTGAGGAGTTGGAAACCGTGGCTCTTACTGAGGAGTGTAGTGTTGTGCTTCAACCAAAGTTACCTCCGAAGTTGAAAGATCCGGGAAGTTTCACGGTTCGTTGCACTATTGGAAACCTTTCTTTCGACAAGTGTCTTTCCGACTTGGGAGCTAGCATAAATCTTATGCCACTATCTATGTACTTACAACTTGGATTACCGAAACCTAAGCCAACTAACATGTCTTTGCAATTGGCCGATCGATCAATTACTTATCCAAGGGGTATTGTGGAAGATGTTCTTGTGAAGGTGGATAAGCTTATATTCCCAACTGACTTTGTTATTCTGGACTTTGAGGAAGACAAGAAGATTCCAATTATCTTGGGAAGACCATTCTTAGCTACTGGTCAAACTCTAATCGATGTGCAAAAGGGTGAACTCACAATGAGAGTTCAAGATCAGAATGTCACCTTCAATGTGTTTAAAGCTATGAAGTTTCCATCCGATGAAGAGCAATGTTTTAAGGTGGAAATTCTAGAAGCAGCGGTGAATTCTGAGGCTGAACACTTATTGAGCTCGGATGTTTTGGAAAGGGTTTTGACGGGTGACTCCGATGTAGAGGATGAGGAAGAAGCGGAAGAGTTGCATATGCTAAATGCAAATTCTTGGAATAGACAATTCAACCCACCGGTTGAGCCGCTTGGAATCATGATTGAAAAGAGTCTCAAGCCATCTTTGGAGGAACCTCCTAAACTTGAGCATAAACCTCTACCCGAACACCTAAGGTATGCTTATTTGGGTGATAATTGTACTTTGCTTGTTATTATTGCTGCTAACTTGACAGGTAGTGAAGAAGAGAAACTCTTGCGAGTTTTGAGGGCATATAAATCAGCTATTGGATGGACACTAGCAAACATCAAGGGAATCAGTCCTTCTATTTGTCAACATAGAATTCCTCTAGAAGAAGGTAGCAAGCCAGTTGTTGAGCAACAAAGAAGATTGAATCCTGTCATGAAGGAAGTAGTGAAGAAGGAAATTCTAAAGTGGCTTGATGCGGGAGTCATATATCCTATCTCTGACAGTGCTTGGGTGAGTCCGGTTCAATGTGTGCCTAAGAAAGGAGGCATGACAGTGGTTTCTAATGAGAAGAATGAGCTCATCCCTACTCGCACTATTACTGGTTGGAGAGTTTGCATGGATTATCGGAAGCTGAACAAAGCTACTAGGAAGGATCACTTTCCTCTTCCCTTCATTGATGAGATGCTTGATAAATTAGCTGGTCATAAGTATTATTGTCTTCTTGACGGGTATTCTGGCTACAATCAAATTTGCATAGCTCCGGAAGATCAAGAAAAAACCACTTTCACTTGTCCTTTTGGCACTTTTACGTTTCGACGGGTTTCTTTTGGGCTTTGTCGAGCACCAGCGACGTTTCAAAGATGCATGGTAGCCATATTCTCGGATATGATTGGTAATACGGTTGAGGTTTTCATGGATGACTTCTCTGTTTTTGGGACTTCTTATGATGCTTGCTTGGATAATCTGGGTATGGTGCTAAAGAGATGTGTTCAAACTAACTTGGTTCTCAATTGGGAGAAGTGTCACTTCATGGTTCAAGAGGGTATTATTCTTGGGCACAAGGTTTCTGCAAAGGGGTTAGAGGTTGATAAAGCCAAGGTGGATACTATCGAGAATCTTCCTCCACCTATCACTGTTAAGGGAATTCGTAGTTTTCTTGGGCATGCGGGTTTCTATCGGCGTTTTATCAAAGATTTTTCTACTATCTCTAAACCCTTATGCAATCTTTTTGGAGAAGGATGCCGCATTCAAGTTTGATGGGGAATGTCTCAAGGCTTTTGAGATTTTGAAGAAGAAATTAACTACGGCACCAGTAATCATTCCTCCAGATTGGAACAAGCCGTTTGAGATGATGTGTGATGCTAGTGACTATGCTGTTGGCGCTGTTCTTGGTCAAAGGAAGGAGAACATGTTTCATGTGATTTATTATAAAAAGCAAAACTCTCAATGATGCTCAAATAAATTACACTACTACAGAGAAGGAGTTGCTAGCAGTGGTTTTCGGTTTTGAGAAGTTTAGATCATACTTGCCTGGTACGAAGGTGACGGTGTTCACTGATCATGCTGCAATCAAATTTCTGGTTTCCAAGAAGGATTCTAAGCCTTGCTTGATTCGATGGATTCTTTTACTTTAAGAATTTGAGCTTGAAATTAAGGATAGGAAGGGTACTGAAAATCAAGTAGCTGATTGTTAGGAATATGTCCAACTTGATGATGTTATCCAAAATACTTAGTAGAAATAAGTATAAGTGAAATTGTAGCTATCAACGGATACCACATGGTATAAACATCCGTTGATAGAGTAGCTTATATTTAATGTAAGTCATTTTCAGTAGCACATTTCCGTAACTCTTAATAAAGTAGTAGACACACTATATTGGTCAATCCAAGTCATGTTGACTACATAAATAGATAGACAAAATAGGTTGGTTAATTGTAAATATTCTATGCCTTGCTCAACAGATAAAGCTACTCAATAAAGTATAGGAATTGTGTTTAGGGATCATGAAGGCATGATCATCAAGCTGATCTCTGGTTCAGTTAGAAATCTCACGGAGAGGGTTAATGAACTTTGGGCGATACTGGCCTGCCTTTGCTCAGCTTTTTATGAGAAAGAGAACAACATAATACTGGACAAGTAGTGGAAGAAAGACCTAAATCTAAAACTGGAGATTGAAGTCATTAAGTCATGTCAGAATCAGTTGGCCTGGTATTTAGCTCGTGATGATGGTGCATTAAATAGGACAAGATTGGTTGTGCTCAGGCGCTCTTTTGGCAGGGTTAAGGAACCGTGGAAATATGATATGGGTTTGGGATCAATTGAGAAAAGATTCTAAATGAGATGGAGAAGGACGAGTATAATGCATGGTTGAATCAAGGGGCTGTTGACAATGTCCCTGCACAAGGTATGGATGAAGATTCAGAGGACGAAATGTTGATAATGAACCAAACATGGGACCGCAGGTTTGAGGACAGTCCACTAATGGGTACTAGGAGATAACAGCACAGGCCTATATCTATAATTTTGCTAGAATTTTATTTATTTTCATAATAGTAATCATATTAAATCTGATATTTTCTAAAAAAATCATTGAAATTGAAGTCATAATATTTAAGAGGCATGTTTAAAGTGAAGCCAACAATAACTATAAAAATTATAATTTTCTTTATTTGCAATTAAAAAAATTGTCCTTTTTCCGTAGAACTAGACTTTGTTAGGATCTGATATTGTACATGATGCTCGTGAAGAATTATAATCATAACAAAATACAAAATCAAAAAAAGAAGGAAGTTAGAGAAAAAATGTATATAAAATTCTAGGGGTAATAGAAGTTTAGGCGTGAAACCAAAATTTGGTACATATATATGCCGTTAAAAAGGGGTTTCACTTATTAAGGAGTATAGATATAGATTAAGTAAAACTTATTTGTTCTGTTTGAGCTAAGTTATTAATTAGTTTTAACAGTATTAGTCAAGAATGTTATGCTACAGTAGTAGATCAGATGACCTGATGAATAGCTGCTGGAAATTTTGATGGAAGTTCTTTGCTGGATGTTTTTTGTTGGTCAGAATCAGTTTTTGTGAATGTTAAGCTTTTTGTGAGGGTATAAAGACATTGGAGCTGGCTTTTGCAGGAAGGGAGTTAATGTGATAGGCCTTTTAAGTGGGTTTAGAAATTAGAGGGGTTGGATATAGTCATTCAAGCGGTTATGTAATGTTAAGTCGTTAATTTGATACTGTAGTAGGGCTTGGCCCTTCTATTAATATAATTGCAGCTTTGCAAAAAAACTTCAAAGAGTTATACGAACATGTGTACATCATCAGCCTTTACTTTTAACTGATATGAATAAGTCCCTAATTTTCAAATGTACAGAATCTACATCATATCCATAGCTTTCAGTTGGTTCAGATGCAGATAAGTTGGATGAAAGTGTAGGAAAAAATAGCTTAAAATGAAATTGCAGATGCCAAAATGATTAATTATATGAGATTAAAAAGTGCCTGAAGACATAGTTCGTGAATAAGCAGAATTTATTGCACACCTGCTAAACATGATTTCACTGGATCTCGAGGTCTTTGCTGAGCCATTGCAAGTGCCAGAGAATTCTCTACCTATTGTATTTCAGCAGAGTGGGTGGGGGAGAAAGTTAGTATATCATCAAGGCAAAAATCAATAAAATGAGTAGACTTTGGTAGTAGGTCACTAGAGGAAGAATATCATATCTGTTATAATTGTTAATACAGCATCATCCTGATACTCTATCAAAGCTAGTAATGCTTTAAAACTAATGTACCTTTCTTCAAATTCAATAGAGGAATGCAGAAACAAACTAAAAATACACTAATAATCGTTAATGCTTAAGACTTAAAATTAAATTTATAGTACTCCCTCCCTCCTAACCCGGATGTTCTCTTCCCCTCTTAAGGTGTTCCAGTCACTTGTCCTGTATTTTTTATTAATATCAGTATTACTTACAAACTATTTTTGTTATAATGTTCTCAAATTAATTAAATAACTAAACGTTCTGTTGACATTTCTGAACTGAAAAATGGTATATTACCTGTACTGTCTCTACTCTTGTTGTGGAACAGATATGTTATAATAAAAGTAAGCTTATATGAGGGATAATCTCACTTAACATTTTGAAAAGAAATAGAACTAATTGTTTAGGTTAGGGGTAGGAAGAGAGTACTACATACCTAGCAAGCTTTATTAAGAATAGTATCAATTAAGTGAAATCGCAGTGGAAGGTTGCAATATATATATATATAAGACAGTAAACTCTCCTTGTAGAACTACTATTGATTCGTATTGTTTTTCTTTGAAAACATTATAACAGGCCTTCATACTAATCAATCAATAGTGAAGAGCTCCTGAACAAGTAACTTGTACATCTAAGTCTATAACTGATGGATCTTCTGGTTCAAACACTGCAACAGAGAGCACGGACAGAACAAGTATGTTCATTTTCTAATTTAGCTTTACAAGAACTAAAGTTTTCCGCATGATCGAAGAGGGTTTTTGTATAAATAACAGGAGGAAATATTAATAGCTAAAAGAGTCGGAGAGGATTATGGTAGTTTATATAGCGTAACAAACTACTGATAAAGTATCAAAAAATGGCATATCATGGTTTTAAGAAATTAAAACCAGCTCTACTTACCATTTTATCCGTATGAATGTCACCCACATGCAGCTCATTGCAATATAAAACAATTAAAACTGACGAATACTCATCTGAACAGTAACAACAGAAAAAAATGACTAAAACCTTGAGGGAAGTCAATTCCTGAAGTCCTTTCTCCACTGACAACATGTTCTAGATATTTGCATCACCCAAAAATTCATTCACGTCATATGGAATATTTGCCCTTTCCTTTAAATCATTGTTCTCTGCAAAGTGTTTTAATATTGTAAGTGAAGAAACGACACATGAGAACCTGCACTTGGATACAAAACAGCATATAATGATCACAGATGATTGTAACTTCAGTAAACCTAGTGAATCTTCATCTTTCGCCATTTGTCCTGCAGCTATTACAACTTCAACCGGAAGTGGGGCAAAAGATGACCAGTATTCATATCTCGCTGCAGCTATTTCTGAATGAACACCTGCAAGACAATTCAGATTGAATTATTAGAGGTCTGCATGGGAAAATCTTAAGCCCATATTACTGAACATCAGTTAACTACATTTTGATTCATATTTTGAAATGTTTTCTTTACAGTTTAGCACCTAATATCTACCATAATCTGAGTATATCCCTCTGTGTCATACATTATTTAAGGAAAAGATCTCGATATTAAGCTTACAAGTTGGTAATCCTGTTCTTGATTTTTTGCTAAAAAGTTCCGTACATATTTTATGCACATAGTAAATACTGTACTTACCCACGTACTTTTTTTTTTACTCCCTCTGTCCCATTCAATTCTATACACTTTCCTTTTTTGGATGTCCCATTCATTTCTATACATTTCAAAAGTTACCAAAAATGGTAAAGATTTATAATATAAAATANCTACATCCACTACTTTTCTCCACTACACCCACTTTATATATAAAATATTAACCGGTCTCACCACTTTACCCACTTTTCTTACTTTTTCTCCTTAAATTACACTTTTTCTTAACCTTCGTGCCCAAATGAAATGTATACAAATCATTGGGACGGAGGGAGTAATATCTAGCGCACTTCTGTTAGACTTCTACTTTTTTATGCAACATGATCTTTTTAATATATGTGAGCTTCTGATTAATACCCTGTGTACGCTTTACTTATGAGCACATCGGCTTCTTGTTTTTTGTCAAGCCCATGGCAGTATTTTGGCTCGGTGTATGAAGTGTGGTGGCACTTTGTTTAAACAGGAAACAGAGTACCGTTATAGTAAGTTAGTAACAGATACTCATATATTAAGTTGAAGCTGCTTCTTGTAACTTTTAGTGGCATATAATTACAAGCATCCATAAAGAGGTTTACCAAGCTTAATGCATAAACTCCAATAGTGAGCTAGCCAGCACCTCTTCAGAACAACCTCTTCCTGAGATTATGCAATATATTTCCAGAAGAATGTAAGTATAGCATATACAAGTAATACTACAACTCCTTTCGAAAAGAAAAAGAAAGAAACTATCACAACAATATATTAGCACAAGTATAGACAAAATTATATATACCACAACTATATTGATTAGTATACATACCATCTCTTCTTTAGTTAGCATACTTCTTTGTGCCGTTGTCCTAAGTGATTTAACTTCGTACGCAACATATTTAAGTTGTTCAAATACAGATGTTGCTTCCTCTCTAGCACTCTTTTC
>PHNY01293648.1:2757-14709 GCA_003724115.2 Anethum foeniculum | reverse complement strand
ATTGATGTTCTAAAGCTTATGAAATTACACAGGAGATGAACATATTTATACAGAGAAATAACATGTAATAAAAGTCTATACTAATAAATGGAAAGAGCAGCTCAACTATAATAGTGTTTACTGTTCAGACACAAAGTCTAATCTGTTGATTTGATCCAGGAGAGTTGACATTGTGCCAATATGAACTGGTGACTTTAAGCAACTTTAACAGACATATTTATCGATATTTTCCTAGATGAATTTACGAGGTTCCTTGATCAGTGTAAATTCAGATCAACTTTGGAAGTGTTAAGCTATCAATTCTTTATAACCCTAGGGTGTTGAGAGGAAGACTTTGTTGGATCATATATTTTGAACACTCCTTCTCACTTCAATGTCCATTTTTAGGTCGAAGACTGGATAAGAGCCCATATACAACCTATATGTCGAAATCAGATATTTAAGAATATTTGGGAACCAAATCGAGACCTCTGATATAACCTGCACTTTAGTACCGTGTGAAATTTATCAGCCCTTCTAAAATCTTAGTGTTTAAAATATGATTTAATTTGATTAACCATCATTCACTGCTAGGCCTTTTTTATATAGACTTGTAATATTTCTACCAAGAGTTTTACATCTTACCTTATCTGATGTGTCTGTAAATTCCTCTCCACATTCTTTACTTGATATTATCTCTAGCTTCCAATTCTGAAATTGACTATAAGGGAATTACAGATTTGTGAAGTCCAAGAAGCAAAACCAAGAGAAGGAAATCTTGTCAGGCTCGAAACAAGATCAAATGCAAGGAGTACATGCACAACTTCGATGGCAAGAACTTCAAGCGTAGCTCCGCATGCAAGAACTTCAAGCGTAACTCCGCATGCAAGAACTTCGAGCGTAGCTCAGCATGAAAAACTTTCAACCATAGATTCGCTATCAGTCACATCACTTGATACCGTTCCTAATTCAAGGTCAATCCGTGATCAGCCAGACTTGCCAGAACCAATGTAAGCAATAAAAAAAATTAAGATATATATGTTGAATAGCATAAGATCCTGTTGGGGCCTTCCTCTAACACCTTAAGGTTTTAGATGAGTACTTAACAATATATAGATGGTTTGATATATCATTTTTAATTCATATCTTTAATGCAGATTTCCAAGGATTTACATCAAAGGGCCTTATGGTGCACCAGCTCAGAACTACAAGGATTATGACATTCTTTTACTTATTGGCCTAGGAATAGGAGCAACTCCATTCATCAGCATCCTAAAAGATCTTTTAAACCACATTACGCCATCTTACTTTAAAGTGGTAAGTCAAGTGCACGATAACTTTTAAGTGTCTAAGCGAGAACAGAGGCAAAAACAAAGAAATTTCAAGTGGTTTAAGTGCTGCAGGACTTGGAAGGAGAATTTGATGCTAAAGTTCCAGAACGAGCATACTTCTATTGGATAACAAGAGAACAGGGCTCATTTGAATGGTTTAAAGGCGTAATGGATGATATTGCAGAACACGATATTAACGTATGTTTTATAAAATGTAAATATTCAACTTTACTTTCTGTCTTTCGCTCATTCCTAAAAGCTTCTCTAATGAGAATTGTGCTCTTGCAGCATGTAATTGAAATGCATAACTATCTAACTAGTGTATATGAAGAAGGCGATGCCCGATCTGCACTCATAACCATGGTTCAGGCTTTGGAACGCGCTAAAAAGGGTGTTGACGTTGTCTCAAACAGTAAGGTATTCTTATTCACTTGATCTGCACATATGGACTTTTTTCAACTTGTTTCTAATATTATAAAAGCACAACAGATAACAACACATTTTGCAAGACCCAACTGGAGAAAGGTGTTCGAAGAATTATCACAACGTCATAATGCACATTGTGTAGGTAAATATTTGTACCATTCATGTACTAAATTATTGTACAGTGCCAATACGAACATGCAAAAAATTACTATATGCTTCTCATTTGTGGTAATTTAGCTGCTTTATGACTATCCGATACTTAGCATCAGCTAATTTTTCAGGTGTGTTCTACTGTGGAAGTCCAACACTTACTAAACCACTTAGGGAACTCTGTGAAGAATTTAGCTTGGAATCGACAACTCGTTTTGAATTCCATAAGGAGAACTTCTGAAGTAGAAGGGCAACACCCAACACAGATGTGACATCCCATATCAGCTTACATTACTTTCTTTTCAAGACAAATTTGTTTACACGCAAACATAAAATTTGAACCTTGAAGTATTAGTTTAGCTTAATTTAACACAGTACGCAGTTAAAATGACGTGTTTTTTGCTTTAATTATTACATTAACGCTGGTTTTATTCTAACCACCATTGTTGTCCAGAGGTTGTATGATAGAGCAGGAGCAATTTCAAAGAATGACTACTAGCTATAATATCTTAAAACTAGACACAAAGCAAAAACAACAAATTCTATGTTTACTTAAGATTCTGAATATGCCCGGTAAAGAGAAATTTGCTTTTATTTATGATGATATATCCCAGTGAAGCAACAGTGAATGTGGAGGCGATAATTGAGGATGGAACGTGGTAACAAATTCAAGTTTTAAGGTGCAATTTTAATACCTTGTAGCACTTGAGCATGACACTTTTAACTATTTATTTCATTGCAAACAATATACCTTTCCCGGTCATCTTTGCCAAATGCAAGTCGTCCATTAAAAAACGTATACAATTTCCTCATAAAGATGAAAACTATAGGACGTTGCTCCAAAGACATGTGAACTGTCATCCTACAAAATCATACAGTTGCACATAGAATGTAGTACACTCACCATATTTTAGAGGTACATCCAATCAATTGCCAAGGCTTCGTTGAGTTCAAGCAAATCGACATACCTTCTGATATTACCAGATCAAATTTTAAAATGCTTCAAGCTTAGCTGTTCTCCTATCTCCACTGTCAAGGAACAAGATATCAGTGCCTTCAATCTATATATTAGAATTTTGTTAGGAATTGTCTTATACTAAACTTTAAAAAAGTTTCCAATGACATTAGAGAATCGACAAATTAGCATCTGGAAGTTACCTCATCACCGCGTCATCAACATTTTTCCTGCAGTTTCTTTCACCTAAAGTTGCTGAACTGTTTTGTGCTCTGAACAAAAACAAGAATGTATACATTTCCTTGGTCTACTTCCTAAGAAAATGTGTATGGCCTTGTTGCACCAAAAATCATTTTAATTAGCCTTAGAAACAATACAAAACAAGGTAAGAATCAGCACTTACCACCGTATTAGAAATTAGAAGTAAACTAGTACAAATCAAGAAAACCATTGGATTATCAATAATGTATGGTGTGATGAGTTCTTAGTTCCGTGTAACTTTTGTACCCCAACTTCAATGAATAAAGTGCAAAGTGTATTCGGGAGATATGGCCATTTGGGAATTTTGGGTAGAGCGAGGGTTTGCATGGAAAACTTGGTATGATGGTCTGATGGAATTAAGAAAACAAATAAAAATTACAAGGTTGGCTTTAAGCAACAAGAGCACCCGTGGCCTAATGGATAAGGCGTCTGACTTCTAATCAGGCGATTGTGGGTTCGAGTCCCACCGGGTGTGTTATTTTGTTTTTAATATAAATTTAAAATATAACTCATCTAGTCATCTTAGGTTTTATCATAATACAAAAGTTTTATTCTGATAATAAAAAATCATGCTGCATGATTGCCAACTCCATCAAACTCTTAATTTTTTCTCTACAAATAATATAATTAAATAGACTTTTAACTATTTAAGTGAGAAAACTGTCCTCCTCTTCAACAATACTGTTGAACTCACTCTCTATTTATATTTTTATTCTCTCAATCAAAAATCTAAGTACATGAACATGCTTTATTTATTACTCCCTCTGTCCCATTCAATTCTCTACGTTACTTTTTGACACGTTTTTTAAGACTCCTTTAAAGTATAGTTCCATAACTTAAAAAAAAAAAAAATTCTGAATAAAAATTTAATGTCTAAATTTTTATTCAGAATTTTTTTTTTAAAAAAAGTTATGAAATTACACTTTATAGGAGCCTCAAAATGCGTGCAAACAGTGTACGTAGACTACCTACCGGGACGGAGGGAGTAATTTAGATTGAATGAGTAAGGCTTATAAGAGCTCCTCACTAATGAGAAAGAATATAAAACTCCTAAAATTTTGAAGATAACTTAAGATTGTTGGAGACAATTTTCATGCCAAAATCCTCAAATTTTGACTTAGGAGGCTATTAAGAGGAGTTGTTGGAGTTGCTATTAAAACGAGAATATGTTTCTCCTCTTTATTTTTTAATCTTTTTTTTTAAAAAAATTCTTTTTTATTTGATGTTTTGATTTTTGATACCCATCTTTAAGTATTTTGATCAAATAGTAAAAGTTATTACTTTGGATTTTTTTTTTGTAAGTTAAAATTTTAATTATATGTTTTTATTTATTAAAAAAATTAAAAAATATTAATATTAACTATATATTCAAAGTAGAATGAAATTATAAAAAAATTGAAGAACAGAGGAAGTATGTAAGAGTAATACAAACATATCGTCCAACAACCGAATACTATTAGTGTATCAGACCTCCTAAACATAGCAACTAAAGGAAAATAAAAAATATGGTTTCATGCAAGAAAGGGATAAGCCTTAATTGTCGTTAAAACAAGAAACAAGTGAGCCTCTTGCTCTGTTCTAAGATCCGAACATCACTCGGTCAAATCATTTCTCTCCATCACTCACATTCCTCCTTCCCTGTAGTCATTCTTTGAGCCAGCCACCCTGCTAATCATACTCACTTTTTTACCAAAACTTTACTTGTGTAATAGTATTATACTCCAACAAATTTCATTTTTGAAAAATTATGACCTCTCCTCGACAACGCTCGCCTTTGACCGCTCTCCGAAACTCCCTTTCTTGGTTCTTTTTTGGCATGCTTTTTTTCTATCTTCTATATTCTACCAGTCTCATCCTAAAGAAAGACAATTCCAACTGTTCTTTACCTTGTGATTCTAATGTTATTCGCACAACAGAAACTCTTCAAACAGCTGAAAATTCGTCTCTTGCAATGCCGACCAATAATATTACTAATGCTACTACACGAGCATCAGGTATTCAACCATTTGATACCCAGCTCAAACACATTGCTTTTGGAGTTGCAGCATCTTCGTATTTGTGGGAGGGCAGAAAAGAGTACATAAAACAATGGTGGAGGCCAGGGGAAACTAGAGGGGTTGTTTGGTTGGATCACAAAGTAAGGACACATGGAAATGAAGGGTTGCCTGAACTTCGGATTTCTGGGGACACTTCTAAATTTAAGTACACGAATAGGCAAGGTGACCGATCAGCTTTGAGGATTTCAAGGGTAGTTTCTGAGACATTAAGGTTAGGAATGAAAGATATTAGATGGTTCGTCATGGGAGATGATGACACTGTCTTTATGGTTGACAATGTGGTTAGAGTTTTGTCCAAGTATGACCATAATCAGCTTTATTATGTTGGGTGTACATCCGAAAGTCATGTTCAGAACATAGTTTTCTCCTATGCAATGGCATTTGGTGGAGGCGGATTCGCGATAAGCTATCCATTGGCAAAAGAGTTGGAGCAGATGCACGACCGATGCCTTCAACGATATCCGGGACTGTATGGAAGTGATGACAGAATGCACGCTTGCATGGCAGAAATAGGTGTGCCACTCACCAAGGAATACGGATTTCATCAGGTGAATTTACAATCTAATTACAGAAGTTATTACTTCAGATTTACTAATTCAGATTACAAGATCTTATTATTAGGTGATACCTTGATACTGCAACCTAATACTACAATGGACATAAGTTTAGAATACAACTATTTTCGCAAGCAATAATTGAGCTATAAAGTAGCGGCCATAAGCAGAAAGGCTCGTCGCTCTTAATGCAATATATTCTAATTAGTATAACGATTCTTGGTGTCATTTCTTAAAAGAGAAATATTTCCAATGTTTTATGCAGTATGACGTGTATGGGAATTTATTAGGACTTCTGGCAGCTCATCCTGTAACTCCACTGGTTTCGTTACACCACCTCGACGTAGTGGATCCAATATATCCAGAAATGACAAGAGTGCAGGCCATTCATCACCTATTTGAAGCTGCCAAGCACGACAGCGCCAGTATAATACAGCAGTCCATATGCTATGACAAGAAGCGTAAATGGTCTATCACAGTTTCATGGGGATATGTTGTTCAAATCATTAGAGGAATACTATCACCCAGAGAGCTAGAAATGCCTACAAGAACGTTCCTTAACTGGTACAAGAGGGCTGATTACACTGCATATGCATTCAATACCAGGCCGGTTACAAGGCACCCCTGCCAGAAGCCCTTTATTTATTATATGAAAACTATGAGCTACTATGAGAAAAGGAAGCAAATCATCGCATTCCATTTACTCCAGAAAGATCATCACCGTAATTGCCAATGGAGAATGGAATCACCTCAACATATCGATTCTATCATCGTCTTGAAAAAACCAGATGATGATCGTTGGCAAAAGGTACCACCTAGTAGTATTTGACTTTTTTGATGCATTCAAAGAGATTTAATTTCAATGTAACATAATCTTTTCATTCATAAACTGTTCATCATAGTAATGACAATTCTAATAGAACAAATTCCTCTGTTTACAGTCACCAAGGAGGGATTGTTGTAGAGTTTTGCCATCTAATAAAAATTCAACTATGTATCTATGGGTTGGCAAATGCAGACAAGGTGAAGTTGGTGAATTATAGCTGTAACAGGAAAGGCAGGATCAGTACCAAGGTCATATGTAGAGTAAACTGAGCTACAGAAGATATAACTTTCAAAAATATAGGACATCTCAAAAAGGTAGAACGGTCTTTCAACCAACAGCAATTTATAACATCGAGCAGAGTTTCTTTAGCACATTATTGTGTATCCATTTGTACCAATATTTATGCAAAATCTGTATGTAGTCATCTCGGGAACCACTTGTTTTTTCCCTGAAGCTACTGCCACAACTGAGATATTTTATCATACATCTGTCCGAGAACCAATAGTGTAATTTCCATCTAAATTCACTGTAATGTAGCGAAAGGATGATGTTTCAATCATTCATCAGTCGTTTGGGTTGCTGGCTGCGGGGTAGTGGCAGTATTAGCTATCATTATTTCAGAAACTGAGACATTTGGTGAAGTAGCCTTTGCCAAGATAGTCAGATCAACCCGTGTTTCATTCAAAGAACGTGACATCTCAACTCGATTGATTTTTGTGAGTCTCCCATCTTTGATTTCCAAGTTCACTATTTTGACATAAACATTTAAATTTTGTTAGAGAGGTAGTAAGAGAAAGAAATGAACTGAATGCATTCTTTAATAATGCTTATAAATAACAAGCAATCAGAGGAGTGAAGCATAACTTAAATAGAACTAATATGGCTTGATTTGTTAAGAATCAAAATTGTATGGCATCACCCATTTCACATATGATTACTTGCATGTTTATAGGTAACACATGTCAGAAAGAACTATAAGCCCAAAAAAGGTAAAAAGAAAACAAACAATAGAAACGGCACTTTTTCAAAAAATAATTGATTTGAGACAAACAGCACAAGCACAGATTTTTAGAATAAGTACCAAACACAGGTTTTCTTACATATTTGAGCAAGTATACATATTGTTGTTCCTAATCTCTGTTACCATAACTCTAATATGTTGAGATCAATGTTTCATCTGCACATTTCCTAATAAAGACTGTTTTGGGGAATTTTAATATATACTATCTTTTAGGTCCCCGCTAAAAAAAGAAAATATAAATTAGATCTTAATGCTTAGGGTATGAAGATGGTTCTACATTCATATATAGAAAATGATGATCAACTAAGACTGCAATAAGAGTAAATATTAGAGCAGGCACACACAAGCAGGATGTACAAAACAGAAACACACAACAGGATGTTAAGATAGATAGAATGATAGTTAAAAGAACATAGACGTCCCTCTACGCAGCACACACATACACACAACTTCATAAAGTATATATGCACCAAATTAAGAATTTACAATTTTAAGAGCCACAAGCAGGTAATGTTTCTCGTAATACAATATGAGCCTAGATAAAATATTAGGCCACATTTAGTATTCTTATATTGCATTAACACATAAACCTGCTCATGACAAGTAATAAAAACAAGTTACGGCACTTCTCAACCTTAAGATCCTCTGATTACTTAGTGGTCCAACAATTTCATAGCTACGTATTTGCATAATAAATGATTTAGGAATAAAACACATATTAGTAATATTACAATCCGATAATTATAATTGTAAACTTATAACCTTCAAAATCTGGTTGTTCATAATGTATAAATTGATTGACTAACATATGTAATGATATACATTACAACATGGCCAGAAAAAGAAACAGATAGTACCAATCCACATGTTATGTACAGAATCACAATTTGTTACAAGCCAAAGTCCATATTACAAAAATCTATATGAGGCACAACGTACATATAAACAGAAATATTGCAGATCAATAGTTAATTTAATTAAATCATCTTCAAATCACTTCTCACATTACATAACTAAGCAACCTTTTGAAATTAGTGAAACATACATATACATGTGTAATATGTATGCAGCAAACAGAGATTTTACAGGATATTAATACTCATCAACGAATTTATCAATAAATTCAATTCTGAAATCAAAAAACAAGCGAAATGTTAAAATTAGAAGACTTAACAAACTTGTGTGACATAAATTATACATATATGTATTTGTACTCATCAACTAATATCTTCAAGAAAACTAGCAAAAATACTTTAATTTAAGCAATCTCAGATCAGTTTTCAGATTACACAGCAAGCAACTTTCTCAAAATCGCAGAAAAGGTAACAAACTCGTCTGCAATAATATGCAACAAACATAGATTGTACAGATCTTAATACTCAATGAAATTATCAATATATACAATAACGAATAAAAAATAAGCGAAATTTTAAAATTAGTAGAAGACGTAACAAACTGGCGCGCACATACATTATAATTTATACATATATATATGTATCACTACTTATCTAAAAATATATTCATGAAAACTAGTGAAAAATACTTGAATTTAAGCAATCTCAAATGAATTCTCGAATTAAACAACTAAGCAAGAAATTGCAGAAAAGTTAACGAACTCGAGTCGAATATATGTAGAAAATTGAGGATGATGAAAATACCTGGATAGGAGAAGTACCAGAGAATGAAGAGACAGAGCAAGACAATGAGAGGAAGGATATGAATTAACTTGTGAGACGACGACGACGTTTTGAGACAAGATGATTTGGAGCGCGAAGAGAACCAGCGTCGCGGCTTTTGCATTGCTTCCTCCTCTTCCTGCTGCTTCTCTAGATCAATTGTGTGATAGTCCTTCGGAACTCGTGATGCGCTGCTCAGTCGCTGCATCGAGAGAGAGAGAGAGAGAGAGAGAGAGAGAGAGATGTATGTGTGTGTTTTCCTGGTTTGTTACTTGAGGCGGTTTGAAGTTTTAGATTCCTTCCAACGGTTTTAGGCGCGCAAATATATATGTACAAGTGGTGTGTGTGTGTATAGTATATACTGCATCCGATTGTGAATATATCCAATTATTTTTCCTTTCTTTGAAATGGGTAAGAAAATGTTTAATGTTCAAAAAAAACTAGTTCCCCCTCCCTCCGTGGCTCTTAATTCAATTCTTTAAGAGTTAGACACCTATTTTAAGGTGCATATAAAATATATTTTTGTAATTTAATTTTGAAAATTTTCTTTTCTGAATAAAAAATTAAATATCTAACTTTTATTTAAAATCATAAAATCGTAATAAAATATTACGAAAATATACTTTATATGTACCTTAAAATGCGTGTCGGAAATATAAAGAAATGAGAGGGACGGAAGGAGGAAGGAGTATCTCTTAGGAGTATATATGGTCGTTCCATATCTTTCGAGAGCTCAGGGCCAAAATGAAAATGGGCCCTAATTTTTGTTTTTTTCCCTTGCTAAATTCGTAGTAATGTAAACTCCAATTTTAGTATACTTAATAAGAAAACTGATTAAACAAAATAATCAAATATTATCGATATTTCAAATAACAACAATCTAAGAAATAACTATGTCCCGTGCTTTTTGATGGGAAATATGAGATAACTGTATCAACTTCTATATTTTTCAACATGTTTTTGTCGATGCAAAACATGGCCAGTCCATCTGATCTCTCATGTAGCGCTGATGATTGTAGATAACTTTTTAACAACTTAGGTTTTAAAAATTTTCTTTCGAAACATGTTACAATCACATCTATCGATAATAAGATTCGATAAGCGATTGTAACACTAGAAAAAGTATGCGAAGAGTCGTACTATAAAACCGTATATAAAGCCGTACAGATGTTTAATTGATGATATAAGTACTATATTAGTTTATGTAGAGAATTAAGATTGACGATAAATAATAATTGTGATAAAACAGTTAGGAAGTAAAGTTTTTTTATTTGAACTGATATGTAGTAATAGTATAATATGGATTGTGAAATTTTTGGGCCTAAAATTCTTGGGCCTTGGGCGATCGACCTGGATGCCCACCCTTTGGGCCGGGGCCGGGAGTATAATCTTAAAAATCCGTGATAAAACAAAAAAATTCAAATATTAATGCACCCGTATTTTTCGGTCTGAAATCAGAAATATTCAATGATTGAAAAGTATTACTACTAAAATATATATTAAATGAAAATCTATACTCTTTATTAATAAGCGAAACCATGTTTAAATGCAACACGGTACTAAAGTACCAAAGTACCAAAATACAAAAGTAGCAAATTTTGGTACTAGATAATTATGTAATATCTGTAATATCTATTTTTCTAATTATATTATTATATATAATATCTATTTTCCTAATTATATTATTATTCAGCCAACTACTTACACGAATAGATTTCTATTCCCCTTTATTTTCTATTAGTTAGTGTAAATATACTTGAATTTTATTAAGTCTCTATTAATAAGTGCAAAAAAAAAATACAACTATAATATAAAAAAAAATTAATATAGTACTCTGGTTATGTATTTCAAAATTTTGGTATTAACTAAATAATTATATAATTATTTTTAAAATTTTATATTATTAAATCACAACTACTAACACGAATTGACTTCTATTCCATGTAGACTTTGTTTTTTATTAATTAGTGTCCGTCCAAGTCTTGATTTACTTTTAAATTGGAAATATTTTTAACAATAAAGAAATAATAATAAATGACTTTATTGACATTATTTTACTTTAAACTGAATATTATTGATTTAACGAGTGTATTTAATAATTAAGTAATATCATATAAACTATACTGAAAAAAGAAAATTATCAAGTCATATTAAATCTATACTCTTTATTAATAAGCGAAACCATGTTTAAATGGAACACGGTACTAAAGTACCAAAGTACCAAATTTTGGTACTCGATAATTATGTAATATCTATTTTTCTAATTATTTTATTATATAATATCTATTTTTCTAATTATATTATTATTCAGCCAGCTACTTACACGAATAGACTTTTATTACAATTTGTTTTTTATTAGTTAGTGTTCATCCCATTAGTTATAAATGCACTTGAATTTTATTAAGTCTCTATTAATAAGTGCAAAAAAAAATAATACAACTATAATATAAAAAAGAAAATTAATATATATATATACTAGGGTTATGTATTCTAAAATTTTGAACTAAATAATTATATAATTATTTTTAAAATCTTATATTATTAAATCAGAACTACTAACACGAATTGATTTCTATTCCCTGTAGATTTTGTTTTTTATTAGTTAATGTCCATCCAAGTCTTAATTTACTTTTAAATTGTAAATATTTTTTAACAATAAAGAAATAATAATAAATGACTTTATTGACATTATTTTACTTTAAACTGAAATTTATTA